>JAUOBW010212767.1:0-13596 GCA_032360285.1 Lepidozona retiporosa | reverse complement strand
CACGGCACTAAACGAAGATTGGAGAAAAAACCTTATCTGTGATTAAATAAAACCTTTGATGGTTTTTTTAAACCTTCATATATTATATTTATAAATGCATATAAAAATACCTATAAAGGTTTTTCAAAAATCTTTTAAAGGATTTTTTAAATGCTTAGAGGTGTTGTCTAACAAAATGCCCCGAATGGTTCAATATAAAACCTCTGAAACTTTCAGTGATGCGCTTTGAATTGGCATAAAAAAATCTTTGTGATAAAAGCCTATGTAACAAACTCTGTTATATTTAGATTATTACACCGTTTTGGACCTCCCTTTCCTATAAAAAGTAGCAGTAATAATCAGTATTGGCTCGGTGAATAAGGCGCTGGAATACTGATTTAAAGGTCGCTGGTTCGTATCCTTAACCCTGTTTTTATTTCTCACACGACATGACCCGACCGCGCTCCCAATATTTTTCTCGTGAAGTGAGATTTACTCCTTAAAGCTTGTTCATTATTACATAGTCATGTTTCAAGAGTTAGGAGGAGAGCTTCAAGCTTGTTAATTATTACATAGTCATGTTTCAAGAGTTAGGGGGAGAGCTTCAAGCTTGTTCATTATTACATAGTCATGTTTCAAGAGTTAGGGGTGATATGGTTGAAAGATAGCCCGGATATTGCCTACCATTATATACTGTATACCCATTTATAACGCTTTGCACGTTGGCCTTGTCTCCAGGGTGAAAATTACTACGTAAAAAATGTTTAGATTAGTTTTACAAAAAATAAAAATTTAGTCTAAATTCAATTATGGGGAATCTTGAAAATTACCCAGTTTTGGGATCCGAGCGTCAAATACGATAAAATTTCCTCTTAAAAAATAATATTATATAAAAAAATTGACGGAAATATCTCTATAATTAGAAAATTTGATGAAACAAAAATAAGAATTACTCAAAATTTAATTTCAGACAAGATAAATCCAATATTTTAGAAAGATGACCATATTCTTACACCAAACTATCGACCTATTTCTCTACTCCCAGTTTTTTCTAATATCTTTGAGAGAGTTATTCAAAATAGGATTTTTAAATATTTTGCTGAAAATAGTTTATTTTATAAAAAACAGTTTGGTTTCCAAAACGGTTGCTCCACAGAACATGCTATTTTAGAACTATCGGATGAAATTTTCAAGTCTTTTGAAAAAAACTAATTTGTTGTATGTGTTTTTATAGATCTTTCTAAAGCCTTTGACACAGTAAATCATGAAATTATTTTATCTAAAATGAAACATTATTGTATAACAGGAAAAATATTTGAATGGATTGAAATCTACCTCATTAATAGGAAGCAGTCTGTTAAATTAAAAGCTACTGGGATTTTAGAAATTGTATGTGGGGTTCCCCAAGGTTCCATCTTAGGGTCTTAGGACCATTATTATTTTTAATATATATAAGAGTAGAAGGAAGCTTCACATCCGCATATCTGTTTAAAGAACGATTTACTAATATATTTTAATCCAGTGTGCATATATCTTCCACCACGTCCCCAACCTACCACCCTTTATAGAAACAGTGTTTATATAAGCATTTTATTATCTAATTGTTATCAAGGGAGTTTCTTATGAGTCCCAAGAGTATTATAGTAGTTTTTTTAAGTTAAAATAGTTAATTACATCTTTTGTTATAGTTAAAACAATATATCTGCGGATGTGAAGACTCCTCGTAGTGCTAATATCAATGTTGTGTTTTTAAATTAGTTTCTCAACAAGTCCGGACCATTTGTAAACAACAACATTGATACGGGGTGGGGAGAGGGGGCCAAGGGGCGCTTTTAATTTTGCGATTAAGCCAAAAACTAAATGGAAAACCTTGAAGAATTTACCCTGAACATATTTTGTTTGAAATATTTGTGTTTTGACTGTTTTAATTAAAATTGTTCCAAATAATCAACGATTTTCATTTTTTGCCAAATTATTATGTCCATGATTGTAGGTTGAAATCGCTAATAGCTAAACAAATGGGTACACGGCCGCCATATTATTTCACGACAGAAAGAAAAAGGTATTGTTAACCCGTTAGAAATTTGCCGAAAGAAAATCGCATATACGAAAAGTTGACGTTTGTGCACCTTTCCACCTCCCCCATATTTATTTCAAGATTGCATAATCAGCCCCCCCCTTTTTGAAGCTTAGGAAATATATACGTTTCGACTTAAACATTGAAGGCAGTTGGAGGGAGAAAATTTTAATGAATTTTATTAATATTGTCGTTGTGATTTAAACACTATTAATTTCTACTTATAAAAGAGATTATATACCATAGTATTCAAATACCGTATTATATTGACTCATTAATCAGTTATTTTACCGATATAAAGGTAGCTTAAAGACTATTACGAGACGTGAATTGTTTATACGCTCTGTGAATTTTGTTAATACCAAACCCTTTTTTTTAATATAGTTTATACGCTGTTGTTAATTTTGTAAATACCATCACATATTTTTAAAGTAGTTTATACGCTCTTGTTAATATTGTTTAATACAATCGCATATTTGTATATTTGTGTAGACTCATATAGGAAGGTAATTGAACGAATGGTAAGTAATTATTTCATATTTGGGTATATTCATATAAGGTATTGAACGAATGGTAAGTAATTTTGTTGATATTTGTGTATAATCATATAGGAAGGTAATTGAACGAATGGTAAGTAATTATCTGATATTTGGGTAGATTCATATATGAAGGTAATTGAACGAATGGTGAGTATTTTAATGTACTTCGATTTTTATAAAAATATGTACACAGGTTGGCCATGATCTAATCTACATTTAAAAAAAAGAGATTATTGAAAAACGTCCATAATTGCGAAAAAATGATGACATCATCATTTTTTGGCCAAAATACCGTTATTTTTAAACAACTCTAAAACTTTTCTCTTAAAAGATTTTAGTATGCTGTTTTTGGCATATTAAAAATAAAAAGGCATATTTTCTTAAAAAAAAATATATTAAAAAAGAAAATCGAAAATGGCAGAATTTTGGTTTCAAATTCTACTATTTCGAGAAAATCGCTAAAATTGCTCTAGAACCCCCCAAGAATATTTTAAAAATCTGATTTTTGACCAAAAGCGAGCTTTTAATAGGATCTATCTATGCTGAAAATTTAAGCCTAATATATCTCATGGTTCAAACGTTATCCAACTTCGGAAATTTGGGCTCGAAACCGGGGCCAAGTGCCCGAAAACGGCATTTGGGACAATAACTCAATTTTGGGAAAATCAATTTGGCTGAAATTTACTACACATCTTCTCCATGGTATATTGAACATATTTAGAAAGTTTCAGATCAAAAGAGTTAAAAAATCGCCTTAAATATGGCCATTTTAGTAACAAAATGTAGAAAAAATGCTGACATACTGCTGACATCATAACACCGCCATTTTTAGAAATAATAATACTAAATAAATTGTAAATAGATGACAAAGGACTGAATAACTACTACGCAAAAAGGTTATTATGCATAAATAAAATAATAATATGTTATTTAACTATGAAATTTGCCTAATTTTATCCAAAATATCACTACCAGGCCCCGGAAGAAGCCCGCAGGGTCAAAATTAGGTCACCAGTAAAAAAAAATTTTTTTGCACATTATCCGCTTTAAAATTTTAGAAAAAGTCAGGAAAATTCACACCAGCTGGGTATAGACTCCAGTAACACAGGTTAATTTTCATGCGGGGGGGGCACGCCGAGCCTCCGGTCTGGATATGGTTAAGTGACCTATACAACATACCCACCATTAAAACTGCTTTAGTGACCTATACATCATTAAAACTGCTTTAGTAACCTTTACATCATAAAAACTATTTTAGTGATCTATACACAATTAAATCTGTTTTAGTGATCTATACACCATTAGTCATCTACACACCATTAAAACTTCTTTAATGACCTACACATCATTAAAATTTCTTTAGTGACCTATA
Source organism: Lepidozona retiporosa (assembly GCA_032360285.1). Classification (NCBI taxonomy): domain Eukaryota; kingdom Metazoa; phylum Mollusca; class Polyplacophora; order Chitonida; family Ischnochitonidae; genus Lepidozona; species Lepidozona retiporosa. Next base: position 9,629 of record JAUOBW010212767.1, on the reverse strand, counting down.
CATCATTAAAACTGCTTTAGTGACCTTTACATCATTAAAACTATTTTAGTGATCTATAGACCATTAAATCTGCTTTAGTGATCTATACACCATTAAAACTGCTTTAGTCATCTACACACCATTAAAACTTCTTTAATGACCTACACATCATTAAAACTGCTTTAGTGACCTATACATCATTAAAACTGGTTTAGTGATCTGTACACATTTTCGAAAAATGATTATCTAAAAATGTAAATTTTATCTAAAAATGTAGGATTTTCTTTGCAATAGTTCTTGAAGTTACTATATACAAGATGAAGTTACGATTTTTGAAGTCACGATTCTTTACAATATTTACAACTTTTTTCTTTTCTCCTCTTTTTATAACCTTTGTTTTTACATAAAAACAACGCTCCTTATTTATTTGTTCGTAAGAAAAAATTGGGAATATCTTGGAAAAAATTTGCGAGATATACTTTCGCGAATGCGATTACATAGGATCCTCCAGTTAAATACTTTAGTTTATTACGCTATTTAAGAGGGAAATAGAACTAACGAATAATTACATTATAGTTCCTAATCCAACAGTTAAGAGTATTTCTTATTAACGCTACTTTTTATCCATACGTTTCCCACAACGAACGCTATATATTTTTAATTTATTAAAAATTGATGTATAATAAATTATTCAGTAAATATGTTCAATTCAAAAAGTCCCTGTGGGCCCGGGAATTCAGCGCCGATTTCGTCTACACCCCTAGTCCCTCTCTAGGGAATATGTTCCCACCCCCGTATCTTCACCGCTCAGTCATCTCGGCGGTGCATACGTTAAAAATAAACATCTGCGATGGTAAAAAAATTGAAAATCACTTCAATTTCTTTAATAAGTATTTAATGATACACATTTCATCCACACTTAGAATGTGTTATATTATATTTTGTCACCTTTGCAATATCATCACCAATTGTGGTATTAGCAGGAAGGTAAATATCGTAATTTTTATCTATGATAATTCTATTATATTATAGAAACGGATGAAACAAAGTTTTATCGTAATTGCTAGTAAACTGACATTGTAAACACCTGAAGAAAGATCACTTGTTGTAAATTGCAACGATTGAAGATTGAAAACAACCGCACTCGTCGACATACCATATCGTACCATTGTTAATACTTCAACAATTAACTGTCACCACAAAAGCCTTGAAATTTCTAATTTCCAATTCACAAAAATGATGCTGGTTTTCATTATTTTTGCCTTACTGTAAGTCTAATTTTATTTGTATCGGCAATCGTAACAATAACTAGAAATATGTCAAATGTTATAACAATTTCACACAGCCTCAGTTTTTCCTCCATTTTTCATTTTAACAATAATTCCTCCGACTTTCAATCACGGGTTGTATTAAGCATTAAAATTTAACATATAAGGAGTAACCTACTACGAAAGGACGTGTTTATTTTTTTAAGTGTTTATTTTTCACTGCCAGGAAGTGAATATATTTCGTGTGATTATGCAAAATCTTTCAAATGTTTGGATAATTCATTTTATTTCTCCAAATCAAGGTTTTACCGCGGTGAATTCATTACCCTTCAGAATACAGTTTCTTCGGGAAAGTCGTCCGTAATTTGAGAGTTTTCTAAACTCTTTTCTGGGTGTACTTTTTCAAACCACTTTTCTGGGTATACTATTTCAAACCTCTATTCAGGATGGGGTACAATTAACCCGTGGTTAAAATATGGGTGGGTGTAGCTATATGAACTTGAAATTTAAAATTTAATATAAAAAATCTAGTTACTAATAAAAAATTAAAAAATAAGGTTTTTTTTTGTTGCTGACGTCTCCATTTGATAATTTTTGTGAATTTAAATATTTTAATATGAAAAAAGGTATTTAACTGCGGTCTCGACTCATATAGAGGTTTGAATTTGTTTTTCATATTATAACAAATACGCCAACTTAAGTAAAAATAAGTCCTACCTTGGAGCAAACGTATAAGAAAAAGTGACCAGCATACATGTTGGTTAAATTAATTTAAACGGTACTTGCCAACTCCCTTATTTCGATAAGTTCGACATTACATTATAACTAACAGAAAACCTATTGATATTCGAATCATTATGCAGATATGTTATCTATGTTGGAACTGATAACAAGGTAAACTTCTAATACAAACAATAAGAAAATATTTAACATTACTAGAGCATTGCCACACTACTCAAGTACTCCATAAAGCGCTACCAATACGTACATCATTCCTAGAGAAGCGCTACCAACCAAGAAACCAATACAAGATACCAAGAAATAAAGCATTTGGTGTTTCTGTACCTAATTTCACCAACAATACACTCATCAGTGTAAATTAAATCAGTTCTATTGACAAAAGGCAAGTCTGCCTTGTAATAAATACATACTCCTCCGCGCTTTGTATTAGAAGGATGATCAGATCTTATCATAGTATAGCCTTCAAGAAAAATCTTATGATCTCCAGGTAAATATGTTGAATCAAAAAAGGTCTCAGAGAGACATATCACATCAAAATTATGAATAGAGTTAAAAACTTCAATATGAGAAACATTTGAAAAATCATTGGCACAAAGGCCATTTACATTCCAGTGGAAAACTTTAATGTTGCTATTTAAAAAAGTTTGCGGGCCAGGATTTACCTCAATATCTCCACAACATAAAAGGGTTTTCTCTACATAGGCTATAAAAGTAAAAATTTGTAAAAAGAACAAGTAATGTAGTAGGAAAATTATGAGGGACTTGACTAAGTCTTTACGACCGGCGAAAGTATCAAAAATAGATTTACAAATACAACATATAAATAAAAAAAGGTAAAATAAAAAGTCTCTATATAGATTAAAATAATATATAAACAAAGCAATTAAAATAATATATAAACAAAGGGTAGAGTAAAATTAAGTATTAGAAGACAGGCTATATATACCAGCATATTGCAGATTGCAATTTTAATAAAGTATGCGAGGAGGTACTGGAAATCCCTTAAGAAACAAGTGTCTACTTTAAGATTTAGTTTAACATGTTGAGTGACGCTATAAAAGAGTCCGCTCCTTACACTGAACTGTACGCTGTTTATAGGCATTTGGGATTACATATTTAACACTTCTTAGCAAAACAACTTACGAATGCAAAATCCCTAGTGAAACATAAGTTTTAACGTAATTTAAATATAAAAATTCTGAAAACATATAAAAACTAACATTGGAAAAATAATAAAATAATAAATGAATGAAAATAATCAACACAAATTTAAAATCAGAAGATAAAATAAAAAAGCTAAAGTGAAATATAATCACTTTTACATTAAATAAATAACTTAAAAATATAAAATTACAAACATATAATAAGATAAACCACGTGAATATTATTGATAAGTGTATCATCTGGTAACCAATGGTTACGTAAAACGCAAAACAGTGTGTGTTATTATAACACAAAAAGAAACGCGAGAAAAACAATTTAATAGATAGCTAATAGCCAAGATTGAGGTAACATAACTATAATGTAAAGTCTAAGATATTTTAAAAGTGAAACTTTATTGATTAAAGGTTGTTAGGCGCTTAAAAGATAGTTTAATAGCAATTTATTTAAAAATATTTCTGGGCTGATTCCTTTGCAAAATAAATTTTAAACCCTGTAAACTAAAAGGTGACAATCAGTTTTACCAGAGTACTGGTGGGTTTAAAGAAGGTATTTTTGATTGTTAGAATGAGATCAATACACAAGCCTTCACTTGATTTACATGCGTATTTGCTTTGGAAATGTTGTCTAAACCATCCGTTCCTTAGAATTCCTGCATTATAGCTTCTAAGAGTTTTACATTTATATTTATTTATATCTCCCATTAGTATGGAATGTTCATATTTTCCAGAGGGAAATCAGAGTTCAGACAAATATCAATAAAGCGTTTACCTTTTTTGGATCATAGAGTGAAACTAATATCAACTCTTAATTTTTAAGGGGCTGATCATATGGAGAATTTTCACCTCGGTAACCGGGGAAATTTTTCGCCATATTAACGTGGGATCTCATCTACATAAGAAATCACTATAAAATTGTTATTGCGTTTACATGGGGGAAAATGTTATCTCACTAACCGAGGAAATTTTCTGACAGATTTTTTATTTCATTGCGTTCACATGGGAAATTTCACCCCGGCAACCGGGGAAATTATCTGACGATAAGTATATTTTATATTGCTTAGTTAATGTATGTATTATAATAAAAGAGAGATAATTTTATATTCATATTGATTTTACACTCTGGGAATTAGTATTTTAAAATATGTCTATTCATATGCTGATCCATCCCACTAACCATGAAATTGCATTCACATGGAAAATAATTTACCTTGGTATCTGGGATCCCATGTATCTACAGGCGAGATATCACTAACCGGTGAAATTTAATTTTACATGTGAACGCAATTACATTATTACAGTAATTTCAAATGTGAGTGAGATACTACCTCACAGTTTGACAGAAAATTCCTCGGTTACCGGGGAAAATTTTGTCTACATAATTTCCTTAGTAACCGGGGGAATTTTAATTCCATGTGAACGCATCGAGTTTATTCAGATCATGTTGAAGGATTTCATTACTTGAATCAACTAACTCTTTTTGAGTTAACTGAATTTTGAGTCGTCCGCAAATAACTTACATATAGATTCAATTGAATCAGGCATATCGTTAATATATATCAGGAACAGGATCGGTCCTAACACACTACCTTGTGGTACACCACTTAAGACATCAACTAAAGATGAGTACAAACCGTTTCCTTTGACACGTTGTTTTCGCCCGATTAGAAATGATGATATCCATTTGAGAAGGTTTCCAGTTATGCCATATGCTCTTAATTTCTGAATAAGTCGTAGGGATGGGACGGAGTCGAAAGCTTTTCGAAAGTCTAAATATATTATATCGCCATTGTTTCTTTTTTCTAGTATCGCTGACCATTCATCTATGCACTCTAGAAGTTGTGTAATTGTTGACCGACCTGGTAAGAATCCATGCTGATTCTTGTTAAATAAGGAATTTATATTCATATGTGTATCATTATGTTATCTTTAATAATACCTTCGAGGATCTTACATATTATAGATGTCAAACTAATCGGTCGGTAATTGCAGGCAAGGTCCTTTTTACCTTTTTTGTGGATAGGAGTTACGTTTGCTATCTTCCATTGAACAGGAAGCGCACCTTCCTTGATAGATTTATGTAGTATCATTGTTATCGGGAGCTTCAGTTCTTCAGCTAACTTGTGTAGTATCATAGGGTGGATTGAGTCGGAACCCATTGATTTATTTATATCAAGATTTTGGAGCCTTTTAAGGACATAATCTTCTTGTATTTCTATGATGTTGATTGGATTTGTAAATACGCGTGGGATAAGTTTTGGAATCACTTCTGTATCTTCTCGAGTAAAAACGCTTGAGAAAAATTCGTTAAATTCGTCTGCTTTATTTCGGTCGCTAGTTATCATTTCTCCAGATGAGGTTGATTTCAAATCTGGGATATTGTCTTTAGTCTTTAGCTTACAGTTTACATAGCGCCAAAATAACTTCGGGTTCTCCTTAGAATGTTCAGCTATATTTTGCTCGTACTTTTTTAGAGCTTTCCTGGTTTCCCATCGAGCTTGCTTCCTTACACGAGTATATATTTTATAGTTTTGGTCGGTTTCGTTTATTGTGTATCTCTTCCAAGCTTGTTGTTTTTACGCTTAATGGTTTTATTGTTCCATTTATGCGCGGTTTAATTCTTTCCTGTCATCAAATTGTGTGGTAAATGGATAAAGATTTTATGAGTTATTAAAAGTACAGTGACAGGGGGCACTTTGTGCCCCCCCATGTAAGGTAGGGTTAAATATCACTAAGATTATAAAATCTTAGTTTTACTGACAAATTCAATCAAATAAACCCCCTTGGGATATGAAGGCCTGATTAGCATGGGTAAAGTAGGCTAAAATTTATAAATCCCTTAGTAGGCTAAAATTTAAGAATCCCTTCGCCCTGCCTGGAATATGGTCAATACTCTCTAATAATAATAATACAATTATTTATTTTTTCGATTTAAATGAAAATTTAAAACAGACTAAATTTTTCGTCGGAAAAAATTATTCGTCGGACAAAAGTGACAAAATTTTGTCAAGGTGACGAAAATTATGTCCGACGAAAAATTTAATTCGACGAAAATTTTGTCCGACAAAGTTTTGTCCGATAAGGTAGCTTCTGAATCCCTAATAAAAATTGAAATGCGTTCAATTGGATAAAAACCTGGCAACTAAAATTTAATCTAGAAAAATCTCAAAAAGATTCAAGGGTTTTCTAACTCCTTTATAAATCACTCATAAGACCCATACTAGAATATGGTGCCCCAGTATGGTCTACACACCTCTGGAGACAAGTCCATCTTCTTGAAAAAGTTCAGCGAAGAGCGACAAAACGAGTGCTTGGCTTAAAAAACCTTTCATACGAAAACAGATTGAGACATTTAAAACTACCTACACTAGTATATAGAAGAGTAAGATACGATCTCATCCACGCGTATAAATACTGTAGCGGAATGTTCTCCTCACAGTCAGTGCTACCAGAGTTTACTAAAGCAACTACACGAGGGAACACATTTAAATTAATCAAGAGGTTTTCAAGTATTGATGTAAGGAAGTATACATATAGCAACCGAATTGTAGATTGGTGGAACGACCTTCCGCAGCCGATTGTCGCAGCAAAAGATCCGAACGAAATCAAAAACAAATTAGACAAACACTATAAGAACCATCCAATGGTGTACAACTACACTGCATTAGACAATCCAGTCCAGCCATTTATGACGATAGTATAAAATGACTTTGATGAACATTATGATGGCTTAAAATGGAGATTTTTTTCCTACCTAGCTTGTAAATTATTATTATTTTTATAAATCAGTTTTAAACAATTTAACTGTGATGAGTCGAAAATAATGAAAACATCATTCGAAGTATCGATAAGAAGCTCTTATTACATGCATTGTCGTCGTAAGGTAGACCAAGTTACCTATTATTTTTTTGTTTAGTGGACTGCCACCAATTTACCTGTAAAAATTATAGTTTTTCATATAAAAGATTAAGACGTTTAAAAAAAATTAGTTAATTTTTGTAGGTAGTTTTCTATATTATGATTTTGAAGGTAATGACATATTATATTATGGCTTATTATCTATATTGGAGCACATCTGTGCCAAATTTCAGCTTGGCAGAGGGGAAAAGGGAGTAAATGTGTTTTTGAAAAATTATATTTTTTCAGCTTAATCATATGCAATTTACAGAGTTCAATTATCTCATTTTATAAATAAAGGCCTTTCCAAGTCTTATACAAATTTCCTTCTCAATAATTCAAGTGGTTTGTACTTATGTGCGCCCTCCTTAAACAAGCGCGCCCTAAAGACTCACCCAGACACTTTTTTGAGGATTGAAACCTATATAGGGGGATCATGTCTTTAATAAATTACAATAATGCTGGTGGAACAAGGATTTTCTTTTCATTCTTTGTTTTTTCTATCAAAAGGTAGCTTAATATATTATATTTTCAGGTTATGGGAAACGAATTTACATTTTATACTATAAATCTATCCTCGCTTTATAATGAGCACCCTGACTTGAATTAATGTACTCTAAGTAGGTAAACATTTAAATGAGCGCTGTGACTGTGTGTTATATCCATAAAATAATTTTTATTCATATGCCGGCATTTAGAAATTAATTTTTTGTTCAGTAATTTCCCCGGATTTTTTGTATAAAACGATTTTAAGTTTTTCTTAAAGGCATAGTGGACATTTTTTAGAAATATTGTTATATGATGGTTATGCATATTTAAAAACATTGCATCAACCACATTACTTGAAAAATTGCACTAGCATGAAACATTATGTAGTAATTGTATAGTTAAATAATCTTATTTTATGAATAAAATATATATAATGTATATTATTTATATAAATTGTTAGTGTATGTATTATTACAATAAAGTGCTTCAGAATTGTTAAAACAATCGAGCTATATAATAAGAAAAATTTGATATCAAGAAAAATTTTGCCTACATTGTGCACGCGTTACATTAGAGAAAACTATTTTATACATTATCTTCCTTCTAAGCATAGTCGCCTATAAACGTCTTTTTGATTCTTGTAAAACTAATCATATAAAGGATTGGATTATTCCACAAGGTTTACATAAGGTAGTACACAATAATATTAGCAGAGCTTATCCCTCATCGCATTCTCTGCATCTTCAATTGTCTTTTGCCGTTTCATTTCGTGTAATTCTTCTTCAGACAGATTTTTCACTTCTTTGTTTAACTTTTTCACCTGCTTATAATATTCCCAAAATTCAAGAGAAAAACTGTGACCAGACCGCGTACAAATTCGAACAACTATTGCTGCTAATAAAATAGTTACGACAACGATAACAAATATCACCATAATAAACGTCTCTGCAGGAATTGGTCGTTCTAAAATAAATAAATAAATAAAAAGTAAAAATAGATCAATAAATTAATGAATAAGTAAATAAATAAATGAATGAATAAGTAAATAAATGAATAAATAAATGAATGAATGAGTAAATAAATAAATGAATGAATAAGTAAATAAATAAATGAATGAATAAGTAAATTAATAAATAAAAGAAAAAACATAAAAATTAATCAGTAAATAAAAATAAAAAAATAAATTAACAAACAAACATACATACAAATAAATAAATAACGTATGCATGAATAGTTTAGCATGAGAGAAACATGACGCCAAAAATTGCTGTTTAAAGATTTTTTTTGTAATAAAAGAAAACTGTCTATCTTAAAAGTTACCTGGAACAATAGGAGGGTCGTTCGTCCAAAACCAAATCTCCAACTTAAACGATTCAAATAAGAAAGATCCATCTCTGTAATGGTGTAGTAAGTGTTTTGGGAAATCAACTGTCCAGTTGTTAAAGAGTATCGTAAAATTTACATCAAAGCTCTTTTCCGTGCGATTGCTAAAACAAATATGCGTTTAATTAAATATTACATAAACCATTAAAAGATTATATTTTAAGAGATAGCGTAAACTTATAGTTGGGAAGGTGGCGAGTTGGGAAGTTCCGTAGTTGGGAAGTTGTAGAGTTAAAATTACGGTACCGATATTTAAAAGCAATAACAAAACACTATTTTTTAATAAAAAAGTAAATATCGTCAAAACTATCTAAAAAATAATCAAATCTACTGTGACGAATTTTAATACCGGAACATAAATATTGATTTACTAATAACATTTATAACCCTATTCCGTATAGGATTTATTTGTACGAACATATTATAAAAATACCCCATCATAGATTTGTATATAGTTAGTAAAGTGGTCGACATTAGTTGGTGAAGTGGCAGTTAGTGGTCTATGGCAACTAATAATATTTATAAGGATTTAATATACAATAAAATTTAAAACACCAAATAAACAGTATATTTTGAAACAATAGTATTTAAATGAAAAGCAATTTTTTTGTTAAATTGCGTTTTTGTTAATAAATTAGGTTAAACTATGTAGTACTTGCGGAATTTTGCCGATTTTAGCAATTTTTACCATTTTAACTTTTTTTGTTAACCC
>JAUOBW010212656.1:0-13624 GCA_032360285.1 Lepidozona retiporosa | reverse complement strand
ATTGTAATCTATTGTTTTCAAGACTAGTTCGACCTGGCTATTATATATGTGAAATAAAATTCAAAATTATAGAAGACATACATATTATGGTAGGATTTCTTGGCTAAGGTACAGCATTCAAATTTATTTATATTATTAAGATTAAGATTATATATATTTATTTCAACAAACTTTCGACAAAGGATCACATATTTATATTTTAGTATTTCTTGTAACCAGCAACGTCGTATCATACAGAAAGTGTTTATTTACTAAATTTATCAGTAAACCATATTAATTAAGATCAACTCACTACTACTCTCCGTCTTGGGTATCTATAATTAACCACATTTATTTTATTGTCTGGTCGTATAGACATTATTTTTTTTTCATTTATAGCAGCCAGTTCACAAGCAATAAAGGGCTCAACTACTAATAATTTTTGCAACTACAGTACTCAGGTCAATATCATAAGCAGTCACAGTATTGATGTTTCAAATTTGAAAGCTTCTTTGATAGATTATTTCCATTTTATGAGACAGTGCCTTTTTATAAGAACCAGTAATCTCAATGTGAAACTTGATAGTTCTTTTTTTACGTATTGTTCAGACCTAAGTTGACCTAAGTCCAAAACCTGATCCTCAGTGTTCTTTTAAAAGTGCGGCCTTAATAATATTAACACTCTTTTTTATTAGTGTGCACATCTAACTTTTCATTGACCCTGGGTGTGCTTATTTTTTCAGAACTTTTCAGTTTCAGATATTATTCTTAAAGGGATCACATATACACAACTCCCAGAGAAGAATACACGCCATATACATCATTCAGAGTTAAATCATGAAATAGATAATGACATCATAAAAGTGGATGGTGATGTCATAGATTTTTTTATATATTTTTAAAAGAATCTTTAAAGGGATTGGACACTGTAAAATCAGTTCATATGAAAGAGCATGAAAAATTATCATAGAATATTTTTATATTTTTTTGAAAAATTTACATCTGTTCTCAAGTTATGCTCGTTTTAAGGTTCTCAAAAAGAATGTTTTGTGATTTGAGATTTTATTTTCTATGACATCACAAACCATCCATGGTTGAGTTTGGTCTTACACAACATTCACTGCTTTACTTGATATTATCACCCCCTACACATATACTACATAACACAACTTACAAATTCACATTTGTGAGAGTTAGACCATGAAATAGATTATGGCATCACAAAAGTGGATGGTGATGTCATAGATTTTCCTTTTTTTTTTAATTTAAAAATCTTTAAACGAGCTTAACTTGAGAACCGCTTAAAATTTTTCGAAAAAATAAAAAAATTATATGATAATTTTTTATATCAAGCAAACTTATTTTTATAGTGATCAATCCCTTTAAACGAACATAACTTGAGAACTGTTAAAATTTTTGAAAAAAAATAACATCTGATAATTTTTCATGCTTTTTCATATGATATAATATGAGACAAACTTATTTTTTATAGTGATCCATCCCTTTAACAAAAATTCAAAAATTATCTCATAAATTCTTAAAAACATTAGAGAAAATGTTAACTTATGCAAAAACTTGCACAATCAAACGCGATGCCCCTTGGAATATATTTAAAAATTTATCTGCATTTATAAAGGTATTACAATTTTTTATACAATTGCTAATAGGCAATCATATGACAAGAAAAGGCAATCCCGACTGGGCATGTTCTTACAATGTTCTTAATTTTTAAATTAAGAAGTCTGTTATTATAGTATGTTCTTACGTCATATGTTAGCTACATTTTGGTTTATTATCATAAATTCATCATGGTAAAGTCTCAGTCTACTCGATCCAATTCATCTGAAAATTACATATTATATAGGTCTGGAAACAGGGAATAGTTTAAAAAATAGAATACAAAACAATTTTTATCAAATAAAATATTAACTGATTTTAAAAAATGCAACAGTTTATGATTCTAAAAAGTTGAAAATTATTTAACCAATCAGATTCATACTATACTATAGGTAAAATATTAGTCGTCATTTCATATACACGCCCATGAGAAAGTACTTAATCAACAATTTATTAAGATTTGAACCCTACCTTTAGTTTAAAGTCATTTAAAAGAAGTAATAATAAAATGCTTGTTATTCAAGTTAAAACTACATGTAAACATTTTTGTACATATTTAATACTGAAGCTCAGTTAAAAGTAGCAAGTGCCTCCCTTTTCATCCCAATTGTTCTTGATAACCAATCCGAAAAACAACCATCAGAGTAATGTTCCTGCTGATATAACTGTATAAAACAAAAATTGTGATCTAATTTAGGAAAAGCTATTATCAAATGAGATCACACGTCTATAATTTTTCAACCTAGAGACTTACCATCTTTACCTCAGCCCTTACCTCCAGCTCACTGTCACGGTATATACAGTCTAACTTACTTTCTACTAAAACTGTGTCTGTACCTTTCTCTCACCAAGTCTATATCTCTATAATAAGTCTTCCTCTTTTCAAACTGCATCATCGTCCTCTCAACCAATTAACTCTTCTCTTGTATTTAAAATATTTGTTTCTCGAAATATTTCTCGCCCTGTTTCAAATGATTAATTAATCGTGTTAAGAAGCCTAAGAGGGAAAAATATGATTACGCTCACAGACCACCATCTACTTCTTCTTCTTCCTCTGCTCATTTTTTCTCCTCTACATCTTCTATTACCAACTAACACCACCACCACCACCTTCTGGAGTGGAAGACTAGTTTAGCCATTTTTTATCTACAACCTCGGTCAAAATATATTGGAACTTTTTAAATAATCGAATGCCACGAAAATTGAAGTTGTAGAGGACCCATGGACAAAACTTTAGCTTTTTAGCTTTGGTCTTTTGTATTTAGAGCTTTATAATTCGGAATTATAGAAATAAATGTTAACAAATTTAACAAATGGAATAATTGACCACTACAGCGGTTATAGTACTCAAATAAATTGTTTGGTTTTGTGTTATTTTATTTCTACTGTATCGTCAAGTTATTCTTTCATTAAAAGTAGATACTTTTCTTAAAATCAACAAAAAATTGATTTCCATAACTACAGTATCCTATCAAACGTCTTAACTATATACAGATCCATATGAATATGTTTTTTATACACAAAATTTGACTCTTAATAATCGTTTAAATTATTTTTATCAAGCGAAATAATTTCTAGCAACATAGTACGAGGTCACAAGTTTAGAACTTTAAAATTTTTATTTTTTTTAAATGACCGATTTTTAATATATTATATATAATATAAATATAGAAAATGACGTCATTTGACGTGTTGTAATTTTGCTATCAGATTTTTTTATAAAACAAAATATCAACCTTGCATAACAGGAACTATTTTTAAGCTGCTTGTTACTGTACTATACAACATAGTGACATAGGTCTGGGAACAGGAAATTGTTTAAAAAATATAATAATACAAAATCATCATCATTATCAATTAGATATTAACTGATTTCGAAAAATGCAACAGTTTATGATGCTAAACAAATAATAAGTGACCAATATTGGAAATTATTGTAAACTTAACCAATCAGATTTATGTAATTTACTATAGGTAAAATATTAGTCATCATTTTTACTTTTAGAAAATTTTAATAGTATGACTAATATTACAAATTATCAATAAAATCCTAAAAATTCTTTAAAAAACAATTACTAAAAATCAAAATTATCCTAAACAATGCTATGCACTAATAAATATTAATTATAAAATCTATAAAACACTACAATACAAACGCTTCAATCAATATAGTAAGGTTGGAAGTAATATATTGCTTGTTGGCAAACCAAATTTATGTGTGTCATGTTTCTATTTATATATTTCTATTGTTTTTTAAGCTTTTTTATGTTTCTGTGAAGAAAAATTATTTATTATTTTTAAGAATTAAATCGATAAATAGTTTCCTACATTAGGGTTTTTTTATGAATTGATTACTTTTTAAATTAACACAGAAAATGAGAAAAACCATAAATAATTGCAACAAAACTCAATATATACTAATTTTTAACCAATCAGTATCAAATATTAAATTGTAAAATCCAATCAAAAATGGCTAAATGACGCATAATTATGAGGAAATCGTTGTATCTTGGTACATGATTATCATCGAGTTGTAAATTTCTTTTGCACACAGATCTTGCCAAATGTGCATACACGTTGATAACATGCATCGCCCGGTTTCTCGCCTTTACAAAAATACAAAAGATATATTAGGACCTAGTACAGTAAAACCTTCAAACATGCTCTCTATAGACTTCTAAATATTTAGGATATTCGCGAAACACGCCTTGCGCTTCTGATTTCCTGTCAAATGTCAATTCAAATATGTCCATATTTCCGATTTCACTGGAGATTAACTTAAACTCACCCTTTAGTGAAAGATGCACCTTTAGTTTTTTTCAAAAAATCTCGCCTTAGGACTATGACTTCACCAAAAAGTTCAGAAAAAGTAATAAACGGCTTCAGAGAAAAGTTACCGAATGAACGAACATAAGTGATTTTATAAGACTCTGTCAGCTCTGCCGTGAGTCCAAAAAACTGTTAAAAAAATTTTAATACACTAAAATGCTTTTGCAGCCTGAACCATGTTATTTAGCTTTGCTTTCATAATATCATGCGGCAGAAATACCAAACCACAATCAGGTGCAATAATTAACCTTTCTTTGGGAACCACTGTTAAAACACTGGAAATATGTTCCTTAATTTCATCAACACTTTCAACTCGACTACTAATAACATCGACAACACCGAGCACAATCGCTGTGCGCTGAAACTTTTTGAATAATTCTAAATCATTGCGTCTGTGCGCATCTTCAATTGAGATTTGATCCAGACCTGCTTGATCCAATTTTTCAGCCACATCAAGATAACAATTTTTATCAGCTTTCAGATAATCAGTTTGATCAAGATATCTAGGATATCCACAACATATATGAACAATCTTTTTAACATCATCAGGAACTCCATCAAAACATGACTTAAGATAGTCTATACCGTAATCTAACGCGACAGTGGTGTCTCTAACAAGGCAACAATCATCTATTTGAATATGCTTACATCCTGCTTCTACCAATTTCAACACATCACTATTCTGACACTTGACTAAGTCCTGTGCAAGTTCTTTGGTGTCACTGTAAAATGCATTGCTAGAGCTTCCTATCATAGTAAGAGGGCCAGGCAATGTGAATTTTACAGAAGACTTTTTAGCCAAACCTTGCGCATCACTCCATTCTTGTATCAGACTTCCACGGTCTTTTTTTAAACAAACTTTAGAAATTATCTGGGGAAGTGTGTCCACACATGCACCGTTACGATATGTAGTGCGCTTTAGATTTTGGAAATCAAACCCATCAAGCGATCTCATATATCCATTAGTGTAGAAATCTCTTCGCATTTCACCATCTGTAACCACTGTGATCCCTATCTCCTCTTGCAAACTTATGATTTCAGACGTAGCTCGTTTAGCCTGCTCTTCAAGCTCTGTCACAGTGTTTTCTTCTTGTACCTTATTGTACAGTTCCCCGTAGGAGTATACTGCTTTGTTTTCAGAGTCTACCCAACAAGGTACCTTCAAATAATCAGGTTTCTTGAAGCTACCAATAACAGTTGTTTCCAGCATTTTATTTTATCTGAAATATAATTGTTTAATTTTAAAGAAGTAGAAAATAATATTTATCAAGTAAAATAATTTTGAATTTCAAAGTATTGATACGGTCAGCGCCATGATGGTCTCATATTCCAAAAAGAACATTACTTGTTGACCTCTTAACTCTATAGTAAAATAAGTGAAATTCATACTATTTTGTGAATATAACCTTTTCTAGTTAATTTTATTATTTAAATAGCTTTATTAAATACTTTAGGGTTACCTTGGATGCATTCGTTTGCAGAAGAAGTTTTTGCTGAATTTTATTTTTGTGGATGAATGGCTCAAAAATGCTATACTTTGCAGAATTAATTTTTGCAGATGACTGTTTCCAACGAAAGTTTGTGTGATTAATTTTTGCTAGCTATAATTCAATATTTTCAGCTAATTTAAGGCTTAAATGCCTTTCAAAAATTTAATATATAGAAAAACCGTTTTGGCAAATAAGTAAGGTAGAAATCTTGCAGAAAAAATGAAAAAATTTGCGAAATTTATTTTTGCGGATAAAATGAAAATTATGCAAAAGAAATTTTGCGGATTTGAGTGAAATCTGCAAAAAATAAATTCCACAAAAAAATGTCCACAAACCATTTGTTTTCTTGGTCTATCTATTTATAATTCTCACATACGGGTAATTGAAATGTTGATGAGGAGTGTAATTAACATTTATTAAAACAATGGATTCTTATAAAAGTAAAGAAAGTATGTTTTATCACAACAAATTGTTTTATCACAACGAATTGTTTTAAATGTACTGTTTTTTTTAGGTTTTATTTAAAACTAATTTTTAAATAATAGAAAAATTTGTTCGAAGTAAGTTATAATATAACATTTACCGTAAATTTATTAAATTCTTTTTATTTGTACTCCTATGAATAGCTTAGGCACATCTTACGTTACGATTGAATATAAAAGTTTGGCATATCAGAGAAAATGGTGGCGACCATATGTGACTTTCTTTATTTAATTGAAGGGGTTAATCAATGTTTAAGATCTAAAGGTTTTCACACAGTCGGGATATAGTGTAAATATAACTTTAAAACAAAAATATAAATTTTCGTATATGTTTTGATAATCATTTAACTTATTTCAAGAATTGCAAAAGTCTCTTATAAAGATTAAGAAAACAAAATAATCTTTATCAAGTAAAATATTTACTGATATCAACAATCAAAAAAGTTCATTATTAATATCAAAGAAGTAAAAAAAAAAACTTTATTTAAATAAAATATAATTTCGACATTTCAGAAGAAAGAAGAAAGCATAATGAGGACTTCCTCTCAAATTGTTTCCTTCTAAATAAGAGAAGAAAATTGTATATAAGGTACATAACTTAATTTTTGCGCACATTTTAATTTGGCTCAGAAATCAATGTAGGCTATTTTTCAGGCAAGAACCCATGCAAGCGCGCGGAAGTCACAATTTGAAAACATTATATTTTGTCATTCAGTCCTTATTTCTTATTAACATTGTTATTGAACAAAAAATCAATTTTGATATTTCCGTGATATTTTACACAATTTAAGATGATTTAGATTTTTTTAATCTAATAACTATATTATTTAGTTGGGTGTAGAGAAATTGTTGGTGTACTAAGTTGGGAGTTGGCGAAATGTATAGACTTGTATTCCGGTGATCGTGGGTTCAAATGCCACTCGGGCATTAACTTTTTCTCCCCACACCTCAGGATATATCATCACCTTTTTTGCGAAAAGGGTCTAACTCTGTTTTTTTAATTTCGAGTTCAAAGAATTTTCCTATTAATGTAATTTATTTGCGAAATATCTATTTTAAGGATGTTATTTGGAGTTCAATAGAGGCAAGGGGATGTTACTTCTAATTGATATATGTGCGTGTAGTTTATTTACAATTGGTTCTAATAAATAATATAGTATAAGTATTTGATTAACTGCACGAAAATTAAAGATTCCGCAAATATAATATTTACATAGGTGCATGAAAATTTACATGAAAATTAGGGACCTAAAAACTAGAAAGCAGGAAAATAAAATGTGCTCAAAGATTAAGAAAAAATTAAATCACCAAGTAAATACTCAATACATTTAATACACTGTGCTGATAAAAACTATGAGTAAAGGAAAATGCTTGAAGCGGACAGCTGTAAATGAGACCAGGATAAATAATACATAAGACAGCAATTATTCAGTTCTATTCAAACATTAAATTACAACATTTGTCAAATCTTTAAAAAGTGTCAATTTTAATAATACATAAAAATATTTTTATTTCAAAAACATATCAAATAAAAAGATATTTCCTGTTGAATTCATTCCAGCAAAGAATTAGAAATTCGAATGAATAACTTGTTTGGAGCAAAAACATCTGCTGAAAAAAATTATATATTTAATTCAACTTCTT
This sequence comes from Lepidozona retiporosa, assembly GCA_032360285.1. Classification (NCBI taxonomy): domain Eukaryota; kingdom Metazoa; phylum Mollusca; class Polyplacophora; order Chitonida; family Ischnochitonidae; genus Lepidozona; species Lepidozona retiporosa. The sequence goes on along the minus strand of JAUOBW010212656.1, from coordinate 5,583 downwards.
GCAATTCTACTATTACAATCAATTAAGAATCTCAAATGATATATTTTTATCAGGTACCTTGAATAATGCTTTTTAGCCATTTTTTTACTAATTTTTAAAGGGGTCGCAAATAATTCACAATCCATGTTTCTTAGTTGAACGGAAAGCAGGTCTGGTAAAATCACACACACACTTATAGTATGAAGTAAAATGAATAACTTTTGAATTTCAGATTTTTAATCTGTTATCAGACCTTTCATTAAGACCTACTCGATTGCGTAAGCGTACGTGAAGGCGTACCTAACCTCAGTTAAACCTTTCATTAAAACTTACTCGATTGCGTACGCGTACGTGAAGGCGTACCTAATCTTAGTTAAGTGTATTAGGAACTTTTTAGGGGTATGATTATCATACAATTTAGATGTGTGCCAGGGTGAGTGTGTGCATGGTCGTATGTTTTACCACTCATGAACAAACATGAACATTTTTAAAACAAATTTTTGAGAAAAATGGCTGGAACAGGTATAAAAATATCCAAGCTAAGAAACTTGATATTAATGTACATATGTCAGACTGAATCTTTAATATCTATTTTTACATATTATTAGATTATGTGATGGCTAGTTGAACACATAAGCCAATTGCAAACATTGTGAACACAAGAACAGCTTGATGGACACCCAGAATTGAATTAATTATAAGAAATAATATATTCAATATTAAAAAAAAAATCAAGAAATATGGCTTATAGGAATGCCTTTCTTGTCGTCATACTTTTTGGGTTAAAAACATTTAACATTAAAAAACTACAAATAATCCAGAGAAAACAAAATACAGTAAATGTTTATCCGGGCATACAGTTTTATGAATAAATAAAATAACTAGAAGCTCGTAAACCGTTTTATAAATAAAAATAATTTCTACTAGTTTCTACTACTTTAGTTTAAAATAATATTTTTTAAACGGTTTACAAGCTAATAGTTGTTTTATTTTTTTAGAAAATACAGCGTTTTAATGAAATTTAAACCTACATGAGAAAATACTGTAATACTTTCATAAAGCATACACTTTTCTGATTAATTAGTTTTACAATTTTTAATTGTATGTTTCAAAGGGTTCTTTGGAGTCAAGCAAGGATAGGTTCTGCAGAATATGCATAAAAATAATGGCCAATACCATTTTTCTAAAAGTTTAAAGATTCACTTACCCAATCATAAAGAACTTTCCCACTCGACACTCGAACCTCCTCCCCCAACCTACTGGACTATATACGGTTCAAAACTTACCCATCTCTTACTTCATGGAAAACTTCATTAAAAAAGTAAAAATACACAAAGGCATGAGGCTTTGCCGGGTGTCTGAAAACTAGCACATACTTCATAAAAACATGTCGAAACTATGATAATCAACGAATAGAGAACTACAGGTTGACCTGTTCTTAAAGTTTGCAACATAAATTATATGGGAGAATTTAAAATATAAAACAAAACTCATATTTTTAAAATAATATTTTATAAAAATTTACACAATAACATTGTAATAAATAGACCAGATACCAAACAAGACACTGTTATACATGGGTTAAAATTATAATTCCAAAAGTATGAGAAAGGCAGGAGATTGGATTTAATTTATTTAATAACTTGCAAATAAAAATAATTATTAAATAGGTTTGTTGCAAGTAAAAATACATAGAAATATTCATATTAAATCTAATTTTCAAGAATATTTCTAAATATCTAAATATCTATTATCCAAAATATTTTTATTATTAAGCTTGTTTTATTTTGATATTTTGGTCATATCAATTTAAAAATTATAATTTCCTTAAAATTACAGTTTTGGGAGTGCCTGAGAGTTGTTAGAGATAATTTTCCGTTAATCACATTTAAATAACATAATTTTTAATTAGTTGATCTTTTATTCTCGAAAGGTAAAACTTTTAATTTAACTTTGTTATAAAATTTATAAATAAATTTAGATAAAATTTTATTATTTATTAATAGGTTATGTACAGTTATGGAATTAAACGACTTGTTTGAATAAAAACAAAATTGTGTAAAGCAGTTCCTTGTCATGTAAAGCGTCTAGAAGAATACAGTTTCTTCACAATATTTCACAAAATACCTATCTTGAGATATATCTAAAATATTGTATTGTACATAAAGGGTTTCATGGAAATAATTCCTTTGAATTAGGCATTAAGTGAATTTTAGGAAGTTAATAAAAAATTATGATTAATCATCAAAATTCATCAATTTACAGTGTGAATGAAAACTTTCCACTGTCAATGGACTACTTGTACCTAACTAATGTCTGGTTCAATTTTAAGGTTTACCATCTCCCTGGACAACCCCCGTGCATTGACCGAAAAAAATTCCCCAGCCCCCGGACATTCACCATGATTTTTTATCCCGGCCCCAGGCCTTTCACTAGATGAAAAATAACCCCCGGACATTCACCACAACATTTTTTCCCGGCCCCTCAAATTTCCTCTAAAACACTGCTAAAAACGCATAAAAAGGCCTACATTTCCTGGACAAATTATTCCTTACCCCCGGGCAGTCCGGGAGGGATGGTAAACCTTAAAATTGAACGAGACAATAATACATAGTATGTATATGGTGGATTTTAACAAGTTTAAATATTAACAGTAAACTGATAAATACTCAGACTCACATACATGTATGGTCAGTGCAAATAAGCATGGGCAACCAAGCTCGAAATATAACTTTTCCCTAGAAGATTGAAGATTTTCTCATTGAGTTAGATTTATTGGAGAGGAAAGGCTCTTTTCATAAACAAGTTCACAGAATTTTAACAAAAAAAAAACTCTGTGAATGGTCGCCATTATTATGTTAAACACTGTATTTTATGTTTTATAGGCTGAATGGCAACCTAAAAAATGTATCTAGTGTAAGTCTAGTTAATTATGCAAGTCCTAACAATTATTTATTTGTATTAAATTTCAAGGGTCGCTACCTTTTTTAAATTCTGCGTGTATTTAATTTCCTATGTACACATTTTATAATTAAAAAACACATTTTTAAAAAAAGCGAAAATTGTAATTCTGTGTACACATACTTCATAACATATTTTGTGTGTATTTTATTTATTGTATGAATGTCGAAATTGTGAAATTTAATACACACGAAATACGCAAAATATACATTTATCGGTGATCTTACAAGGGTAAATATAACGATCACACAATTCTACAAAGTTGATAAGATGCGATTTAAATTGGTTCATGAAAAAAGAAATTCTGGACATTATTTTGATAAATCCATAACACTAAAATTCACACAACCTACAACAGGAGCATTTTATTTCCAAAACAGGTGTACCCATGTAGATCTTCTTACAAAACCTCTGTACCAGTCGAAGCAAGCTACATCTGCTGTATCCTCATATGTGGAGATATCTTTTATTTTACAGCTTAATTATTTAACATACATATTTAATTATGCAACATAACTATATAATTTTTTTAATTATGCAACATAATTATACAAATTTGGATTATCTTTGTCTCGCTCCATATAGTCTCTATCAATCAAACTTTCAATTCTCTTTTTTATATCGGAGGGCTGAAATAGAAAAATAATAAACAATTCAATCGATTCTTGCACTGACTTAGATATACTTTACTGTGATTAATTTTCGTGTTTTAATTTGACCAGCTTTTTATAAAAAACGATTTTTGCAAGGATTTATTTTCTCAAATGCGTCATTTCAAAAATTCCGCAAAAACATTGGTTTTAGGCTAAAACTCCCTTATTCGGGCAAATTTAGGCTTAGTACCCAAAAAAGAGAGTATTCGATGGGTGACTATATGGGTCAAAAGTTTCCATCTATTGTCCTCTAACTTTATGCAAAATTTAGAAAAAAAAGAAGAACGGTTTTTCGAAAAAATTTCAAACATGTTGATTTTAGGCGTGAAAACCCTGTTTTAAGGCAAATTTAGGCTAAAAAAAAAAGAGTTTTCCGCAAGTGACCATATGGGTCAAGAGTTGCCTTCTATGGTTCTCTAGCTTCATGCAAAAGTTGAAAAAAAAAGAATGAACAGATTTCAATAAAATTCCAAAAAATAATGATGATGACATTGTCACTTTTTGACCTTATGATCATCGTCTATCATCTTGCAAAAATCATCGGTGGGTCCAAACAGAAGCTTTCTATCATCCATTAACTTCATAAAAAAGTTAACACATACATGGCAACAACAAAACTAATTAAAATATTTATGAACATGAATGTTATAGGAAAATATCCCAGTAAACAAAAACGAAAAAATCAGCTAAATTCTCTCAAAAAATTCTCAGAACTATTTTGAAAATGTAAACCTTTATAGGGTGCTCATTTATAAATAAATGTCAACAATGATGAGAAAACAAGAATGTTTGAGGTTTTCCAATGTTTTTTATTTAAAAAATGTGGTTTTAGTAACATATTCTATAAGAATTTGCCGTTTATGGGGTCACCAATTTACATTTTAAACCACATTCATCCACAGCGCCCCCCTTAGAAGGTCAAAAATTAAATGAGCGCCCTGGCGCTCTTTCAGATTAATACAATATTACCCCCTGCCTAGCATCATGCAGAAAATCAAAAAAATCCTTATAGCGGTTTAGCGGGAAAAATCAGACAGACAGAGAAGCATGAATCCATAGGACCGTTTTCCCTCTGGAGGTCCAAAAATCAGGTTACTATTTAATAATACTATTTTAGCTCAAGAGTAAGCCAAGGGGGTAGATTTTACCACTGCAAGTGTTTAATGAACATGAAAAATACATGTGAAAATCAACATTAACAAGTCTATTTCAAAAAGGGTTAATGGATATGATAAATGTAATCTCATTGGTATTCTAAAGAAAATTCAACTTATTCCATGAAAGAGTATTTACTAAGGAAATTATTAGGAAAATAAAAAATTATTTCTAAAGAAGTAGTTAATTACCTTTATAGAAAACTTGAGTTGAGTATATAGTTCTGTAACCAAGATATTATGTGCAAGCGATTTACGTGTTTTAAGTATTCTCACTATAGCTGCATCCACCTGAAAATATAAAGGTACGACTAATTAATTTCAGATGATTAAAATCAACAGATCCCAACAAGCCTGTACTTTATCATTAACCTTTATTTTATTCTCCTAGTGGATGGCGAGTTTCGCTACAAGATGATCACTTATGGTAAAGCCACTCTGCCATCTTTTTTCGGGTGATAAACATGCAATTAGCAATTAATAAGCATGCTATTAAGCCCAGTTTCGACTTTATGATTTTTCCAGAAAAAAGTGTACTCTTATGTCAGACGGTAATTTCAGAATCCGGAAGGTATAAAGTTGTTTTTATAAATAGTTTTCCAAGTATTCAGAAGGAATATATAATTTTCATTGCGTGAATAATTTAGAAGGACCAAGTTTAAAATTTACCCATGGTAATTCTGAAGGATCCTTTAATTTTCAGCCCTTGAAATTAAGGAAATTTCTCTGCAGCAAAAATTTGCCGAGGATTATATTATTTCGATCCCTCGGCAATTTTAAATCCGCCCCAAAATATTGATAACATGATGTGATATATGTTAGGAGACATTCTCAAT
>JAUOBW010212221.1:0-13629 GCA_032360285.1 Lepidozona retiporosa | reverse complement strand
GACGTTGGTCATATTTGCAAGCATGTTTTGATGTAAGAAATATAACTTGAAGGAAAACATTATAAACCTTAACCTTTAAACTCAGGATATACAGTAATCAGAAAGAGTATTGAAAACTTTAGCAAATACATCGTTGGCCTGTTATTAAAAAGTCACCATCTTCCCTAATACCATGTAGTGACGTGAAAGGCAACAGATAAATTCAGCAAAGTAATGATTGGTATTGGAAGAAGCTGATTTTACTAAATGGGTGACATTCCTGACAACAAACCCAAAGAAAGAGGGAATTCAATTATATTTTAATAAAAAAAACACCAAGTTCAATTTTCCATGACCACATAACATGATAATACTTAGGTGCAGTTACTTACAACTATTCAAGCCAATATGCATATGATGATATAAAAATGTACATGCCCACAGGCATCCAGCAAAATTTTTGAGGTATTAGTGGTTTAGGCACCGTGATCACAATTTCCTTCAAAATGGCGGACCAGCTAAAATAATCAGAAGATAATACTTTCTAAATTCAAACTAACTTTTGGCAGAAACAGATAGATATTTTTTCTAAAAAAATTGAAGGATGTAGTTTCTTACCGAAATTGACCCATTTAGAGGCCTGGGCCAAGAAATGAGATTTTTATATGGGCCAAAATGTGCCCCCTATGCTCTATTAACATGATGCGAAAAAAACCCCGCTAATTTTAGAACCCAAACCCCTATATTTAGGTCCAGTACTAAAAAACAAGAAATACTTTGAAAATTCCATCTACAGTATGTCACTTTTCTCTCTTATTGTTATGCAACATTTCAGAAGCAAAAAAGTAATAACAGCTCTGGAGGGCGAACAGACAACCAAACAAACAGGGGTGAATTCATATGAACCCGATCACCTACACAGGCATCCAAAAATTACAATGAACCTTATATAACATAAGTTACTCCTTCTGGTTAACGTTCTTGGGGGAAATTCCCTACAAATAAGTTAAAACAACAATTAAAACCAAAGTAGCCATATAAATTCATTCAATATCCATGTGAATGGAATACTATTTATAGAATATAAATATAAAATGTAAAAAATAAAACTTTTACACATAAATAATCTGTTTAAAATAATCTTATCATTACCAAATAAAAATATATTCAAATGATTAGTTAAACAAAGTTCACACTTTTCTATATCACTGTGATAATACAGTACAAATAAATCAAATCAATAATTTATTTCGTTCTAAAAAAAAGAAGTTAATATTTTACTCTTTCATGCTAATTTAAAAAATGTTAACAAACAAGGTTTATTATCCCACGATATTAGATTTTATAAAAACCCTAAATAAGAATGTATTCCAAAGAAAAAAAGTTATGCATATTTAAAAACATTGCATCAACCAAATTACTTGAAAAATTGCATTAGCATGAAACATTATATAGTAATTTGATAGTTAAATAATCTTATTTTATGGATATCATAGAAGAAGTATATATCCACAGGGACCAAACACATTTGGTTATACGCAATGCAACAGCAGAATAAAACGTTTAGGTTAATTTTACTTATAACGTGCAATTTCTTATTTAATAAGATCTTTTCTTGTTTTAAGTAAATCTTGTTGAATCGATAGTTAAAATTAGTTATATTTAGTTAAAATATGAAATTAAGTTAAATTTAGTAAGAAATTATTCGTTTGCGAAAACATTTCACATAAATAGAGAAATATATTTGGTATGCGTCTTAAATATTTGTATGTTTAGATTGCAAAATGAACGAATAATCGCACTCCTCTCAACCAATCAAATGCTTGTAATTTTTCACTCCTAATGATTAGGTCACAAAACAATTTTTTTTGTATAGAAAATTTTGAAATTGTTTAAATGCAGAAGCCATGCCCAGAATTGATGTCATCGATTTTTTTTTAAATTTTAACCGACATAATTCTTTTAAAACTCACAAATGGAAATTTCCATAAAATTGTTCCTTTCAGAAATATTTTTTAAAAAACCTGACTAATTTAGTCACCCACGGTATTAATAGGGCACGGTGAATAGGGTTAATATATTAAAGTTATCAACGATTGCTACAATTGAACTATATAGACCTGTTACCATGCGGAAAATCTACAAAATATTTTTTTCTATCAGAAAATATAATACCCTAAAATCCAAAACCTGCCCACGTGGAGACCCACTCGCAGCTAAACTCATCCATTCTTAATTTTTTTTTTTTTTTCTTATATATAATAAAATCGAAATCTGGTTTTTAAGATCTAAAATTAGTGTCGGGCTGGTGAATGGGATCACAAAACCGCAGGTTTAATAGAACCGCAGGTTTAATAGAACCGCATTTATATGGAGGGGTTCAGAGTACCAAATATCCTTTGATTGGGACCACTGTATAGTATTCAGTGTAAGATTTACATGTACTTTTTTATAGCGGAATTTAGAATTACTACTCCAAATCAAAAGCGCAGATATTCTCTAATAGTTACCAAATCTATATTATTGTATATTTACATTTGTATTTAGTTACCACATTTATATAGTTTAATGAAATTATTATTCGGCAATTTAGGTATTTTACTAAAAATCTTAATATAATAGAAACAGGAAAGGTTTGAGATATATTGTCTGTATAAAAAAAAGTCATATAGTTTCCATTATTGGTATTAAATAAGTTGTATTTACAATGAATTTATTTAATTTATCGAATAAGACACAATCAAATCATTTGAAAACGAAATTGTCGTATTATACAGCCGTAGATATTATATCCGTAAATTGCCGTAAAGCAGGAGACAGACTGAGCTAGTGAAATTTAGAAAAACTGTATTAATTTGGGTAAAATTAAAAGAAATATTTGGTGTCAAAAATAGTTAGAAATATTTTATTTTCGGCACTTGTAGATTAATTCCGATTATTTTCATTAAGATCTCTAAATAAATTATTAACGATAAAATATTGGTAAAGACTTCTACAGTATATCCGCCCATATAGATATCGATCATATATAATTAAATATTAAAAAAAAATTTGTTGGACATTATTAAAAATACATAAAATATATATTTACCTAACTTACTTGAATAGGACTTTACACTTCGGTCTGATTTTAATTCTTCCAAAATCCCGTCTAACTCTAAAATATATTTTATTAAATACGATAAAAGCTCTAATAAGCGCCTTCCCTAGTGACCGGGGGGTTAATCATCCCCCATAAGAAATTTATCCAGGCTCTCCGGATACTTTATCCGACCGGAGTGTGTCATAGCTGTAAACTTCTAATAATACAAGGCGGTTAACGGACAAAAACCGTGTCGGCTGGCTATTTTTGACTCAGCGGGCCACTTGTCGGGGCCGCCCGATTGAGAAATTGGGAATATTTTACCCAAAAAAAACCTAATTCATGCTTTAATAACTCCTAAACTATACATGTAACTGAACTAATACTTCTTATAACTAGCTTCAAAAAATCATTTTTCAAAATGGCGGATTTATGACGTCAGCAATATGACAGCAAAATGAATTTTGGAATAAAATGGTCCTAAAATGCTTATTTTTTAATATTTTTCGCCAAAACTCGGTATATAGCTGTAAGTTTTGTACAAGAAGTTGTGTACACAATTTTATGGAGATTCGACGTCCCAACTGGAGATATTGTCCAAAAACTGTCCAAAATTCGGTTTTTTGGTGGCGCCCTCAGATTTTGGCCAAATTTTCGATTTTCGATAACTGATGAACCACTTGACCAATTTAGCTCAAATTTTTACCATATATAGACTATGGTAAAAGCTCTAACTGAGCCAAAATAAATTTCTAAAAATCTTCGTGGGAGGTCCTAGACAATTTTTAAAAAAAATTATTTTAGGAATTACTCAAGGAAATTTTCTATTAGGTGCTAAAAACCACATACAAAAAGGTATTAAGGAAAACTAATGAGAATTATTTTAAAATAACCCATTTTTTGGCTAATTTTTGCAAAAAATTGCTGACGACATCGATTTTAGCCACAATTAAGCAACTTTTCCGAAAATTTTTAATTAAACATTGAAGTTCACAACTAATTATTCTAACATGCTAATTTTTATCCAATTTGGTTATTGTTTTCCTACTTTTTGGAGGGGAAGGGCAAATGACCCCCCGGCCACAGAGCTATCAAAAATATCCCGGTCCTACTATGGTTAAAGCGTCCTCTCTCATAAGCGACCCCCTCAGATATGGAAAACGACAGTACTTTTGTTTCTGCGCTATGGGAAATTTATTGTTTGACAGCATACTCCAACAAGCGACCCATTCAAATCTCAAACAAAATATAAGGGCCCGGCGCTTAATACAGCTTTTACCGTAATAATATCCAAACTCTTAATCGTGTATTAAAATATAATAAGTAACTATGCCATAACAGTGATCAAAACCTTTAAAAAATTCAAAACAACATCCATTTAACTAAAACACTTCATTAATTGTAATTTTAAAAATATTTTATATATCTTACTTCCATCAAATATCACCCCCTTTATATTTTGCTCCATTTATTTTTGCCCGCTCCAAGTGTAAACTTACTCCTGTAAATTCCCGTAAAGCACAAGACAGACTATGCTAGTCTAGTGATACTGAACATCGCTCAATTTTCTTCACAGTGTCGCACGCCAATTACATTACACAATTCCATCCCTTTCTTTATATATTCAAAAACTTCGTAAAATTTGCCGCCGACCTGGCATTTAAATAAATTAATCATGATAAACCCTCACCTCGAAGAAGCTCTTCTCTCTTTGATGACTTAATGTCTTCTTTTTTCTCTTCTAAAGAAGCTATAATAATTGCAAAAAATCACTAGAACTAATAGATTAAATTAGATGAACATTTTTCATTAATAAAACCATATATATATATATTTATCATATTTTTACTACTTATTTATTAACGGAACTTTACAATTTTATTAAAATGAGTGAAAACTGTAAAGTAAGTCTCATAGGAGTGAGCATGAAAAATTATCAAAAAAAACTTTACAAATTATTTCGATACCTGAGCAAACTGTAACTGTATTAGTTTTTAAATAACATGATATTTGAAACTTTTAATTTTACTTTTTCATTTATTTCGTTGTATATAACTTTTGATTGTGACTGAATTTATTATATATCTATAGCATGTAAACCCTGATATCAGTACGACCTTCAGAAATGAGGGACGAAATTAGATTGAAATACATTTTACTATCAATATTGTAAAATTTAGCGAAACCAATAGATTGCTTGTTCGTTAGTTATTATTGTGTGCCATCAATTTATATATTTCCCTTATGTGTTACTTATCGAGAAAAAGATAGCGAATATTTTTATGTCATTTATTAACCCAATATATATATATTCAAAATCGATAAAGATATATCAAAATTATAGTAAAACAGATACATATACCGGGCCATTTTGGAAGTACAAAAACCGGGGGAGGGGGCTAATTGAGCCCCACTCATAATTTATAATTGACAACAGCAATCATTTTGAAACTTTTCATAGGACATACCTTTAATGAGTATTTTGGAAAAAATAAATTTCAAAATATGAAGTCATTTTTGATGAAGTCAGCAATATGTAAAAAATAGGTAAAAATCGTGTTTTTACCCATTGAAACTAATATCTTCGAAACTTTTGTAAATTTTCAGATATAGATAATGCTTTGCTATTAAAATGTCATTAAGGATTGTTACATGATGCGAAATTTTTACTTTTTATTTTTGGGGTCATGAAGTCGGTGACGTCACACCCCAAAAAGAATTTTGATTGAAAAAAAGTTTTTTTTTTGCGAATTTGTTCATTTTAAACAAAATTTTTTTTTTTTGCAAATGCTGACGTCACGCCCCAAATTGACGTCATATAATTATTTGTTTTGCAATTTTTAACCGACATTAAATTTTAGGTAGATGTCATAATCATCCCCAACATAGTAGGTTTCAATTTTTTTCCACTAATTTTGTTGTTGTCGGAGGGTCAACTCAATTTTAATACTTCTCAAACAATCATCGTTATAGCATGATCCAAAAACATATTTAGAAAAACCTACAAAGGAGCGGATTCTATCCCCGGTTAATATAGGGTACACACGTTCAAATATTGTTATTTAATATATATTGTAACATACATTTTTTCGCTTCTTTCTTTGAAAATATTTGCTCTTTCAGATGAGAACTGTCTTTTGCTAATGTAGAATCTTCGATGGCGACAGAATCATCTTTGTTGAGATTATCTTTCTTTATTGCTTCTCTTTCTTCATTTATATTGTTTCTGACAATATCTGTAGGGAATATAATAATATTGTAGTGATATATGGGAAAATTATTGAATGCAGCAGACCAGATGGATATGGATGAGAATTTACCGGCATGCATTGGTATTCTATTTGGGGATATGGGAGAATATCCAGTTAAATTTGTTTACAAAATATGCTTATTTAAATAACACTTTAAATATATCTTAAAGGAGCAAGATCCTAAAACTTTTATGAATATTGTTATTTGTTACACGTCTAATACATCGAGCCAATCCTCTATAAAGATTTATTGGGTAAGTGGAAAATTAGTGCAGCTTTAAATAGAAGAATTTGTGTGATATTTTGAATGAATACGAGCATGTATGTGTTATAGGTGGGTAGGGAGAAAAGGAATGTCGTATATAGATGACGAGATGTATGAGGGTGGGTAAGTAAGAATATTGGAAGGCAAAGAGTGGCGAAAGATGATAAAATATAGATAATTCTAGAGGGATTCAATTGGAGGAAGACTATTCGGAATTAGATGGATAGAGGCAGGAGAAGATTGAAAGAATTTAAGGAAACGTATTGGAAGGAGAGAACTGTAGGCATATAATTTGAAGGGATGTATTGGAGGCCATGAGTAAGACGGAAGTACATCATTGAGAGAAATATAGCGAGAAATCTTTAGAAAAAATAATGGAAGGAAAAGGGGTGGGTTGGTAGGAGAAAATGTGAGATGCAGAATAAGATATATTTGAGAGAGAATTAGAGGAAAATACATGGAGGGAGATGATTTGAGGGACACAAATTAAGGGAATTAGAGGAAAAATTAAGATTTAAAAATTAAGGGAGAGGATGGTATTAATTGAACTCATACAATAGGGGTGTATCTAGAGGATTAAATTATTATAATTAGATGAAGAGTGATGGAAATAAAGAATTCATTAGAGTCAAAGCTGTGAAACAGTGATTGGGCAGAGAGAGGGAGAGAAAATGGGGATAGACATTATAATCCCGATAACTCGAACCCTCGATAACTCGAACTTCCAGTATACTGTTTTTGATATATAATATATACTAATATATTCTCACAAAAACACTCAATAACTGGAACCCCAGATAACTTGAATATTCCGTAAGTCTGTTCCCTGGACAAATATTCCCCTATAACACGAACTTCAAATTAATAATAATTTGAATATTAGTGAAAGTTACTATTTTTCTTTCAATAACTTAAATTATTCTTTAAAAACTCGTATGAACATCCTTTCTCTCCATTTATTTGCAAGGTACCAGCAAATTGTAATCCCCGATAACTCGATCATTCGATAACTCGAACTATTTTCTTAGTTTTTTGGAGGTTCGAGTTATCATGTACTGTAATTCAAAGAATGTTGATTGATCGGATGGGTAGAACTGGAACATGGATGGAGAGAGAGTATTACAGGGGAAAAATCAAAATCACGAAGTTTGAACGAAATTATTAATTTTAATGTTTGCAATAGATGTTTGTAAGATATGGGTATTTCATATGTGTCTACAATCTGGCGCAGTTTTAACTTTGACACATTTTAGTTCACAGATAGAAACTCCTTGTAACAGGAGTTACAAATTATACAACTGCGGTCGTGTGGTTAAGGGTTTAAAAAACAGTCGATCAATTCCGTTCCAGAAATTAGTATAATACATATAATTCACTAGCAAGTGTAAAGAAAGATAAGCATAATTACCAGGTAATATTCCTTCCAATTCTTTTATTGCATTTTGGTAAGCTAAAAGTAATGATTAATTGTGATTATAACAAATGTTAACATGAGTTTAATCGACTAGACCTCTATCAGACAAATCAAAACATCTATAAATTCTATAATTAATTGAACTTAATCAAAATAATTGGAGTAAAATTGAACTAAACGAAAGTAATTAAAAAGTCTGAATTATTTTGAAAATGGTTAATGAAATCGCAATTAGTCGAATTTAAAATTATTGCGAAAGCAAGAAACGATAGTTTTTGAAGTGGTCGAATATTTGGCAAGATCGGTACGTATAAGAAAATTACTACAGCTACAGTGCTTTTTAAATTCGCCTTTTTTGCAAATTGACTGCAAAATTCACGAAACAAAACAAAAAAATTCATGTTAAATCCATCATGTTAAACAAAACAAAAAAATGCTTGAAAGAAGTATTGAAGAGCTTGAAAAACTATTTCATTTTTTTTTTATTTTTCGGAAAAAACTTCATTGGTTCTCAAGTTATGCTCGTTTGAAATTTATTTAATTTATGCGAAAATAAATTAAAATTATGAGTGATTTTTACTTGGACTAGAAGGTCACCTGATAAATTATGAACTTCATGGGATGATCTCAAAATATAAATATTCTCAAACTGCATGCATGGACCACACATATTACAAGCGTATAAAACTAAGTTGTTTTGCAAATATTTCTACACTCAATTTAAAAATGAATGTATAATTTCCCGCATCGTAATAGTGGTCAATAATTTGGCTTGCCAATAAAACATTTCTTGCTTTCGCAAACCTCAGTAATAGTGATTCTAATCTCAGTTAATCCGAAAATATTAAAGGGTTTTGTTATCTTAACCCTATTTACTGGGCTTTTTTTCAGGTGCATTATTCCGCCCCTGCCTCAAAAATTTTGATTGGAAAAAACAATCCACTTGAAAATTTGCACAGTTAAACAAAAACAATCCATTTTAGTAAAAAACATTTTTCGAAATATGACGTCATTTTTGATGACGTCAGCAATATGTACCAAAAAATCTGCATAAAGGGAATTTTTAACCTTTTTGGCAAATCTCTTGAAAAAATAAGTTATTGAATGAATATGTATGTTTTTCTAGTAATAAAGATTAAGATTATATATTTAGGAATTTATTTCACATAGTGGTGACGTCATAGCCCCAACAAAAATATTTTTGACCAAAAAAAGAAAGACAATTTTACGCGAATTGGGTCATTTGCAGCAAAAGAAAATTTTGTATGAAAAATCTTTTTTTTTCGACGCACCTGTCAAAAACCCTCCCTGCCACCCAAATTTGTCCTAAAAAGACGAATCAATTTTAGGTAAAGTCACAAATTTTCATTAAAATCGGTTTTGAGGTAAAAATGACAACACTCCCCCCAGTATTAATAGGGTTAATATATTATTATACACATGACTTTACTAACATTGAACCTCAGAATATTTTTAATATCAAACCTGACTTCCAAACCTTATTTTTTTGCTGGAATGGTATGACCAGGCAGGATACATTGTATTTTCTTTTTTATATTAATATACAATACAGAAATTGATTTCCCTGTTTTAAGTATATTTTATTTTGAGTAAAATAACTCGATAACACCTGTTTTAAGATAATAACTTATTTTAAGATATAATCTTGTTTTAAGTATTTTAACTACATTTTTTGGCAACTTAACCTTGAAAAGGATACCATTTGTTTTTAACCTTTTGATCCTTAAGTCCGAATTTGATTTTTTAAACATAATTTAAAAAGATAGTTAAAAAAAATGCGAAAGTGATAATATTCCTATCACAATAATAAATGTATTCTTTATCCTCGTCAAAAATTAAGTCTACCCACCAAATTTGATAACTTTTTATTATTTTTATTATTTTTGATCAGGAATCTGAATTTCCATATCATTTTTCAAGAAAATGAGTATTTAAATATTATTAAGTTATTAACACACAAACAGAAACATGTCTAAAAGGTGAATTAGTTAATGGCCATTAAATAATATTAAATATAAGCAGCTATTTGATGCCCTCCTATTGAGTATTGGTATTTACGCTAACCCAACCTAGTTTCTCGTGTTACTATTAGTTAAAACACAATCATGTGAAATCCCACAAAAACCTGTACATGACCCTATAGAACCGAATAGGAAAGTAAAGCTAATATAAAGTGTTGTTAAAAACAAATCCTTCGTTTTTTAAATAATTAACCCAAACCTTAAGCATCAACATTTATAGGAAAATGGAATTACAGTACACTCCGCTTAAGAGGGACCCAAATGGACCAAATGAATTGGTCCCATTTAGCGAATTTTCCAGTTGAACGAAGTAAGAAAGTATTAACAAAGTTCAAGGGACCGAGAAAATCTGTGCCAGTCAGTGAAAGTCACACTTATCCAGGGTCCCACTTAAGCGGAGTATACTTTAAAAAGAATGCTCTAAATGAAGAGATAGAGTTAAAGCTAACTACAATGTCTTCGAAATAATTGGAACATAATATTTGTCTAACCGTATGTCTGAGAAAATACGAATAACGTAAAATAATCTACTTCAGTGTCTTTGAGAAGAGTTTAATGATATTTACGCTTAAAAATGCCATTTAAAAATGCTACGCCTAACCCAATACCATTTGTCATTGTCTCATATATTCCCGTATCCGTCCCCTCGAAGCCTAACCCAATACCATTTGTCATTGTCTCATATATTCCCGTATCCGTCCTCTCGAAGCCTTGAAACTAATATTATTCACTAGAGGAAAGTTTATATTTAAAACGGCGCTAAGTGCATTAAATTATTGAAGGGCATCAAATTACTGAAGGGCATCAAATTATTGTTTTATCATATAACCAAAATTTTATTAAGTTTTTACTAAGTTTTTACAATTTATTTTACAATTTATTTAGTGGGTATAAATATTAGTTTTGTCTACTTTTAGAACATTTCTTTTTAAATTTTTAAATATAAAAATTTATAAATAAAAATAAAAATAAAGGAAACACTGATAATGCTTTAAAAAATAATTAGAGAACCGGATGAATTTTCCCAACAAGGAGCATAATAACTGGAAACTGGAAACCTATACTGATTTAGTTACTAAAATAGTCTAAGTATATATTTAAAGGATACCGTTTTAGCCTGTTGGGCTCAGATTAATGTAGAGTTCTACGATTTTTATTTCGTCTAAAATACTTTTTTCGTTCTCAAGTCATGTTATCATATTTTGTGAGATTGAAAGTGAAACTAATTAAATCACGGAGCTAAGTTTGATGACATCATAGTCCTATGGGAATTAAAATACATTTCTGATATGAACACATTAAATATTTTTATGTCATCATGATGCATTATTTGGTTTGAGTTGTTTTAGAAAAATATTGATCAATAACTCTAAAATTGGTTCAGTAAATATTTCTCATCACAGAGGTGATGTCATAGGTCTATTTTGGAAGGCATTTAATCTGAGCCAAACATGCAAAAACGGTTCAGGATCCCTTTAAGAGCCATATTAAAGAATCAAACAAACCAAGGAAGTCGATGTCATTTATTTTCTTTATTTTTGTATACATTGTTTTATATAAAGACAAAAATTAAGAACAACGCAACTCTTTTTTTTGAAATATACTTTCCGGTTTAGATTTTATAGCCATTTTATGATTTTAGATTTTGACTTAACTTTTGGCCTGTTTTTGCTATTTATCTATGTAGGGGTGTCAGGAGAGTTTTAGGTCAGGATTCGTTTATCTACGCAAAGACCAAATTAGTAAACTTAATTACGGAGTCTAAATCGATCATTTTGATTTACTCAATGTAACATAAACTAATTCTTATTATCACAATTATACTATACCCTCGACAATCACAGACGATTTCACTTGGATCTACACAAACGAAATAATCATCAATCGTAAAATGCTGCAATCATCTCTTGTACTAGCCTTAACACAGACAAGGTGAAAATGGAACGTGGATTGGGTCACCCAAGAGGTATTAATTAAAATTATTATTTTCGTAATAGTAAATGGCCTGTGCAGGTAGCAATAACTGTCAATGGCACATTAACCATACTCTGTATGGGCTGTTTTATATACGGTTAAACATAACAATTACCTAACTGTTGAATCAGTATGGAATTGATTAATTACTTGAATGTTCTTAAAAAATAGTATTGAAAATATATACTTTCTTAATATATTCGTTATATTTTTACTGACATCTACATTTCCTAAGTCACGTGGGCAACATTACTAAAATTTCAAGCAAAAAATCAGAGAAAAAATGTCCCTTAGAGGTTTTTACCACTCATTGCAAATTTATTTAGAAACCGATTTCATTACCATCATTATTATTGCCATCAATTTTATGATTACGTTCTGATGTCAGAATTTTTGTTTTGGCGTTTTCGAGGCTTACGACGACATAGGGGTAAATAATAAGCAAAATAAAAATTTGAAATAAAATTGTATCCGATTGAAAATTATGCCTTGCCTAAGGCCGATCGTGTGTTCCGTAATTATTTTTTTTTAAATTTGAGAGTAGTTTTTGTCCGTGTATTTAGATCTGGCAAAAATGCCAAATTTTAGGTACTGTTTTTGGTTACGGTTTAAACTATTTTCTATGGTTTTCAAAAGGCTCAATAAAATTCATTGAGTAGATAAAGATGGAATACTCCATTTATTTTTTCCCATTCCATTATCATAAGCCGTTAGAAAGTAATTAATTGCTAAATTTCGGATTCCTAAGGATGCGAATATTCCATTTCTCTTTCAGATATATAATACCAAAGCCCACAGCTAGATTTCTACTGGAACTGCGGATTCCAAAAAGGGTATATCGTTAGTTAATGTTACTAAGTTTCATCTAACAATAAGAAAAATCAACAATTCAAACCAATATTAGGTACTATTTTTAACCCAAAATTCACTAAAAAAGTAGAAATTTTATGGAAAAAATTCAACAATAAAATCGCTACTGTTAGCACTCTCCTAAAACCATTGTGCTCAATACGTAATAAGAAACTTTTTTGAAAACTTTTAATGGGTTTTTTGATTTAAAAAAAAAACGATTTGTTGTTTTAAACTTTTCAATTCTTGCCAGGTATGATAAAACACTGACCTTTTTACCCCCACCAAGGAATTAATTAGGTTGATAGGAAGTACTTTCTTGTTGTAAAACGTATATCCAGGGGTTTCTTAATGGATTTAGAAATACGGGCCCTAGTATTTATATTATGACAAAGGAAGTACCCATGCTTTTAAGCTATATTTGCACATGGGTCTGGGGTACTTGTAAAAAACTTAACATAAGATTATTGACAGGTATAAGTGTCAACAACAACTTTTTTTAGTTATTTTAGATATTTTCTTGTAACAGATTGCCTGATTTTTTTACTTATGTTGTCCAAATTCTTTGCCCAAGCCCTCATTTTCACCTAAAACTGAATTTTATTGGCCCATAAAGGTGAATAATTCAATTAAGTTGGTATATTTTGGAACATAATGCTTTGTCCGTATATGAGCCCAAGGTTTATAGGGTATTGGATATGAGCCCAAGGTTTATAGGGTATTGTATATGAGCCCAAGGTTTATAGGGTATTGTATATGAGCCCAAGGTTTAT
>JAUOBW010211110.1:0-13670 GCA_032360285.1 Lepidozona retiporosa | reverse complement strand
TGATGAACACAATAACTCAACACATTCTAGGAAATCCATAGAGTAGAATTCGCTATTCCCAACATCCAAAATAAAAAGACAAATATGTTAATCTGCAAGAGTGAGTCAAAAATATATGTTTATAGAAGTACAAAGAAAATATTGTTAAACAATTTTCTCCGCGATGCAAGTAGACATTCCAGGAAAATCAGAAAGAGCAAAAGTATACCCATTGATCTATCGCAGCACTCTGAATGAAAAGAATTATCACTTTGAAATATGCTTTTTCGATTATATCTCAATAAAATAGCATTATTTGGAGGCAAAGTGAAAGTAGATTTCGTATACCTTAGAGAATAATTATAATTAGATGTATAATCAAACATGTAAAAACAGGTTTTGTCTTGTGAGGTGTGATTTGGATGTGACATTGATTGAAAATAACTGTTCTTTTTGACAGTATTGCTCATCCGTTAATTGATCACTCCGGCATTTGCTCACAGACAATTGCTCACCGTCATTTGCTCACCGTCATTTGCTCACCGTCATTTGCTCACCAGAAAGTTGCTCACCAGAAAGTTGCTCACCTAGACATTTGCTCACTGATAATTTCTCACTAACCGTTTTGCTCACCTGGCAGTTGTTCAAAATCAACAAAAGGTTTTAAGTTATTAAAGAACAATTTGCTACTCTCAACTGCTCAACGAAGTATAAACCGTTACAGGGACTACTCGTAGACTACCTCAATTGTAATACATTTTACGTGTATTAAATCTCGCGATGTTGGGCTTGATTCGCGAACTTAATTACATGCGAAATATGTTCTGTAGCCGCACGCAAAATTTAGTCCAACGCGAAATCAATAATTTAAAAAATAGCCTCCAGTTATCACTAAAATTGTATATTATATTTTATTTGCTTTTAATTGAAAATAATTGTGGAAAGGCGAAACTAAATACACGCAAAATTTCAAACCAGCAACCAGTAACAACACCAGCTGTTAATTCTGTACTCATAATGAAACTGGCGTTTCCTTTTAGCAAGTTAAAATTCATTAAAAATGAAAAAATTTAAGAAACTTAAGTACTTTTTTATAATAAAAATAATATTTTTTTTTACTAGGACCTTACTGGTTTCTTATAAAAGAAAAATACGTGTAAAACGAAAAGAAGTACAGATGTGAAAGCCTGTTAAGATATAACACTTTTATAAAATCAATAAGACTGCTTAAGTAATGTCTGATAGACAAAGTAAACGTGTAATCAGTTATTTATAGCAAAAATAATAGGTGAGCAAATACCGGGTGAGCAAATGGTCAGTGAGCAAAAACGGGGTAAAACGTAGTGCGACCCTCTGGAACTTCCTAACAATAAATGGGCGCTGCAGAAAAAGATTAAAATCTACAACAGAATGGCGACTTTAAAAGATTAAGAACTCGCGCTAAAATACCAACAGCAAATGGAAGATATGGTAGCACGTGGTGTGTCAAGAAAGGTCACAAATTCAGAGATAGAAGACCGAGAGCTCGAGACAGATTTTTAGACCCTATAGCGGCAGAAGGTTTGACCATCTAAAGTTGTTAAGTGTGCTCAAGTAAGCATTAAAAAGTTTGTCAGCTGCTCTATATAAGGGGGATTCGTAACTAGGCCTCCTTAAAAATTTCACTAATTATACTGAAGGTAGTTTGGCCCAGCGGTTAGCGCATTTGTCTCACAGTGCGAGAGTCGTGGGTTCGAGCTTAGCTGTTGCCATAAGTTATTTTATAACTTTTCGATTTCGAATCAGTCAGTTCGATTTTCGATTTATTCAGCTTAACCGTAGGACAAATGGGTGCTTTAAATAGAGTTTATAGTAAGTAGTTGATTAAAATATCATGTTCTTGTTGCTATGGTTATTTAAATACTTCATTGTAAAAAGTTCATATTGCATTCCTAAAATATTCAATTATATGCAAAATAAAAGATGTCAGAGTTTAAAAGCAATAAGCTGAAATATCACAACAAAGCAACTTTCAAACAAATTTTCTCGAAGTTTCTGGAATTATGTTGAGAAGTGATTTTACTTATTTTTTTTTGCAGGTATCATCCTGAATCATGGTGACCATGTACTTTTCAAAGTGTATAAAATGGAGCAATAATGAAGGTTGTATTATTCAAAGAAACTATCCTGTTTTTAACGGAGTGGTGAAGTGAAAAAACTAACAGAACTCAGCTCAGAAGAATTAAATTTTAGACATGTCGACCTCGCTTTTATCAGTCAAAGTTTTTTATACTGGAAATAAAGAGTCTGTCAAAGAAATAAGAAAGTTTACAGTGGAGAAAGAACTTGCAGCTAGCTATGAATTCTTATTGGGGAAGATACGTCATACATTTCCTGATTTACTGAGGAAAGATCTAGAAATATTTTGGCAAGGTAACAACATAGTATACTTATTATAATTTCACCATAATTTATAACGGCAAAAAATATTAGGTGTACTAAAATTACGTCGCCGATAAATTGCGTATGGATCATTACCTCAACAACATGCATTCTAGTGGCTGGGAAATCATTTAAATTATCACTGTTAGTTCCTGGTATAAGAAAACTGCGATTTCTTTTATTTCTGTTTCAAATTGTTACACTTATCGACTAATCAAAATCTCTAGGATACCTGCTTTTGAGAGGGTCGCCAAACAAATTTTTGAGTAAAGATGTAAATTTTCTAGGGCCGACGCCACCAGGGGCGGAGGTCCTGTACCCACTCCAAACTTTTTTTGTAAAACATCTAATAGTTCTTAATTGCGAGCATATTTTCGGCAAACGTAGCACTTGTGCCCCCCCCCCACTTTTTACTGCCCCTCACTTTTTAAAGCGTGTCATCGGCCCTGTTTTCTATAGATTAAAATCAAAAATTGTTCCCTCATTGAAGCCATTTTTGCCCCTCACCACATAGGCTATTTTATTACACAGAAAGTTTTTCTAAATGATTATCGTTTTTATTTTTACAATTCAGCTACTTTATAAATGTAATGTCGTTGATTCTATTTAATTAGAAAATTCTTGATCATTGCTAAAAATTAGTTAATATATGTTTTTTAGATCAAGAAGGTGATTTTATAGCAGTTTCAAGTGATGACGAATTGGTACTTTCTCTGGAAACTATTCAGGATGACTTATTCAAACTTTATGTTAAAGGTATATATTTATTAAAGTAAACAGCAGATCAAAACAATAAACAGCGCTCATTTCAAAGTACTTGACAAAATAAGAAGAGCGCTTTTTATTTTGTCAAAATATATTGAAAAGTTTTCATTTTATGAGCATTTAAAAATTTAGAATATACTCATTTCTAACTAATATAAATCCTAAATTGTACCAAATAAGTTCCAGACCTCAAGACATTATTATTGCTACATTTATGACATTCCAATGGAGTTATGTGTACTATAAGGATATTATATTGTTCATATCTTTGAAGTGAATAATTCTTGGCAGTCCATAATTGATACAAAATAAAGTTAGGGTGGACACTCAAACAATTTTGACATGGAATTAAACGCGTAAATGTTGCGCATGACTAGTTCCATGCCCTTTTATAAAATTTCAGTTATTGCGATAATTCAAAATTCAAAGGTCAATTTCTTTTAAATTTGCATCATCATCTTTTCGTCGTCTTGAACATGTGTACAAAATTTCGTTACATAGCGACATTTCGTTATTAACTTACGTCCCTATATATGAAATTACAAAAGTGCCTGGTACTAGCCACAGGTTAAATTTTACGACTTTTTTGCCAAATAATTTTTTACTATAAATCATCCCAAAGCTATGAGTGAAATGATATGCCTCTTTATACACTTACCGTACTTATCTGAAAGAGCGCCCCATCCTCAAATGAGCGCCCCCCGAATGAGCCCAAATTTATAATGAGCGCCCCGGCTTAAATGAGTGCCCCCCTTATCCAGTCAACCTAGAAGGGCACTTATTTTATCTTTTTTTTTACAAATTGAATGCTTTAGAAGGTTCTTATTTTATAATAAATGTCAACAATGATAAGAAAACAGAAAAAGATGGTTTCAGTTACATAATCTATGAGAATATACCGTTTATGGGGCCAAAGATTTACATTTTAAACTAAATTTATCATATCTTTTTAATAGAGTCCCACGGTGCTCTTTCAGATAAATACAGTAACACATATAACTCTATTGTGATGTCATAATGTAGCAGGTACATTTTAGCAATAATTGCTTAAAAATAAGAACCCTTCAATATTTGTCGACGAAATAAAAAGCATTCTTCATATTTTTTTAAGCTCTTGAAAATTAATACTATTTTCTTTTTGACCTCGGGTTCACTTTAACCCTATTTTGCATGGGCTTTTTGAAACCCCCATTTTGCATGGGGGCAAAATTACCCCTTGGTTAATTTCTGACTAAGTATAGATAAAAACTTGAAATTTGGTAGGAATATAGTAATTGATGTCTACTTTCTAAAATTTAAAAAATCTGAAACATTTTGCTTATGTCAGCATTTTATAGTGAAAATTTGCTTTTTTTGGCTAATTTTGACCATTTTTTCCCAAATACAATAACTTTTGAACGAAAATTGACTTTTATATACGGTTTTTGGCATATGACTGAGAAAATGCTAATTATATAAAAATTTCAATTTTTGACACTAAATTGGCTATAAAAATTCTTTAATAGAGTTATTTACTATGATATTTGGTATACTAGTCCATTACAACATACAGATTAGAAACATAATGTGTTTTATTAGATTTTTAGGCATTTTTGGCGAAAAAAATAACCTATTTTTTTTGTACACCCTCTGAGACACCCCATCATACGCCCCCTTCCCATGGGCGTATGATGCCCAAATTTTGCAAGCACAAAAGTAAAAGATAAATATTAAAATTCAAAAAGTTTCAAAACTAGGAAAAAAGGTCGTCAAAAGTTATTCAAGAAAGTTTGGTTGGTTGGGGGGTAATTTTACCCCCCCATGCAAAATAGGGTTAAGGGGAATTATACTTCGATTTAGTTTACATAAAACATTAGGCCATACTGTGGCTATGGAAGAATTGAAAAAATTATCAATGAATAATAATTTTATCGCGTAGATTAAGGTTATCTCCTAGAAGGGTGGTTTTTGGGAGCTACAATGTGATAAACTTCAGGTGCTAAGAGACACTTATTTGATTTGTAAAATCTTTTGAATAAAATATCATGTTAAAAATTTTCATTAATCTTATTTGCATATAATTTAAAGATAAAAACTTTTGTTGCCTATTTACATATTCACATTTCATGAATCACAAAAATTTTAGATAGCGCCGTCGACAACGAAAAAGGTTGGTTCACCTTAGACACAGGATTGATGAAAATTAATTTTGGGAGGGATTGACCACAAAGAGGGCGGTTTCACAAAAAAAAACAGGCGGGGTAAACCATTTAGTCGCGGTTGAACAATTTAGTGGGTTGGAAGGGTATGCTTAATACCTTTGTATATTTCAAAAATATTTTAGGCGTTTCTGAAAGGCAGGTTATTCTGGAATTTATATTTTGTACGAGCAGCGAAAGAATAACAAATTTGTAATTCGTATAAGTATAATAAAATTTTAAAAAGTCATTTTTTTTAAAACTAACTTCTTATTTCTTGATACTCTTCCAAATTGTATTCTTTCAAAAAAAACGTTTATCGCATGATTTCTGACAGAACCATTTGTGAAATAAATATAAAAACTTCCATTGTAAAAACCTTACTAATTTACACATAAACTAAATATACAAAATATTATTATTAAAATGTAAATTAAAATATATATTCATCATCCCAGCAATATTTAAAATTTGTTACCTAATCACTTATTACATTTATTTAGTGAAACCAGCCAAGCCTGAACAATCAGCCAAAGAACACCCTGGTGTAACGTGCGATGGCTGCGAAGCTAAAATTCATGGTCCTAGATTTAAATGTATGGAATGTTTTGATTTCGACTTGTGCTCGTCATGTCATCTAAATAAGGCACATCCCAGTGATCATGAAATGCTATGTATCATAGAGCCTCGACCATCAGCACGTATGTACTACGGAAGGTTTCCATTTTCTTATGGATGCCGTCGAGGAAGAGGTAGATGCTACCAGCAAAAGAAAAACTGCAACAAAGCAAATTCGGATAAAAATCAGGAAGCTACTGATGCTACTAACTGTGATGAAATTGTTCGTAATTTTGCTACTTCCTTTGGTTTAGACCCTGATGTCGCTTTGAGTTCAGTGAAAAATATTCATAGAGATTTTCAAAATCAAAAAACAACTAATGAAGCAGACAAATATCAACCTGGAAATCAATCTGGGAATCATCATTTAAAGAATCTATGCCAAATGTTTGGTATGGATTCGAATAATGCTATGCAAAACATGCATACAATTTTTCAGAATTACCCAAAACAAGCCACTCAAGATTCAAATATTGATGTTACCAGTAGCAAAAAAAAGACTGTTGTAGATGATAAACAGCCATCACAAGCAACACATGATAATAAACCACAAGACTTTGGTCAATTACTTGGCAATATATTCCAACAGTTCGGACAGCAACCACCACAGGTAAACTTTTATTTATTTCTTCAATCCTGTTGCACTCGTTCTTAACCAATCAGAATCAAGTATTTCAATTTTTAACCAATCAAAAAGAATATTGATATTTTTGCGCTCAAATTATGGAAATTATCTTCTTGTCATTAACCAATCAATTAGGGATATCTTTGCAACCTAATAAGAATAATTGTTATAAAAATAAGTTGGTCTGACGTGCGAGCATATTAAAGATCAATAAAAAAATACTTTTTTTTTTGAAATGTGGTTAACAGTTCTCAATCTTGAAATAAAGACACAAAGTTATTTTACTTTTGTGATGTCTCTTAACTCTCATAAATATAATAGGATAAGTTCATTTTATGCGTCAGTTGTTGTGAGGAGGTACAGCAAAATTTCTCATCCGGGTAGCAAATTTCTTATGAGCGCAGATCTTGTGTAGCCGCGTCGAAGTCTCGTTGTCATGTTTCCGCAAAAAAAACATCTGTCACGAGGTTAATTTATCACGTCACCAATTAAATTCTAAAGTAGACTAAGAATTACCCGAATACTATTGAGATTTTTTGATAAATTTGTAGTTTCTAGAGAGGTGTCAAGAAGAAGGGCTATTATTTTGTCTTTTTATTACGATAACATTGCGTCTGGATATATAAATTTGGATATGCACTAGACACCGTTTATGAAATGACGATGACTTGAAGCTCTTTTATAGCAACTTGATTTGAAAACGAACTTTAACCATTTGTTGTGTTTGCAATTTTTGTGTTTTAAAATTATATACAATTTTAGGGGGCTACGAATAACGATGTGAATGGTTTTGAAGTTGTCGATAACGAATGCAGCCACGAAGAAAAGGAAAAGAAACTTGAAAAATCTATCCGACAGATGGAATTGATGGGTTTCGATAATGAGGGTGGTTGGTTACGTCAGCTGTTAATCTCGAAGGATGGAAGTATCGATAAAGTATTGGAAGCGCTAAATCCTGCTGCTCATTAATAGATTGGATGTAGCTGGAAATACGATAATACTACGTATAATACTACATATAACCACAAGTAATTTAATGGTGTAACATGAATAAAATATATACTAGAAATGATTTATTTTTTATTATTGGGAAACAAAATATACAACATAGACTGGACCCACCCTTCTTAACTTTAATCACCCTGTCAACTCATCCTTAATTCTGATCCAGCAAAATTGTTAACATTGTCAATGCGTTTATATTATGGTTTTACATTACCATATTCAAAATTATCAAAAACCGCCCAGCTGTTATAACATTGCTATACAATATTTATAAGATATATTCATTATGATATATTAATAAATTATTATTTTGATATACCTTATCGGACAAAACTTTGTCGGACACAATTTTCGTCGGACATAATTTTTCGTCGGACATAATTTTCGTCACCTCGAAACAATTTCGTCACTTTTGTCCGTTAAAGTTTTGTCCGATAAGGTATTATATTGATATATGATATAATATTGATATATGATGCATTAAGTAAGTATAAGTAGGTTTTTATTCGCTAAAACATGTATACAACTTAGAATTAATATTATAAACTAAATAAATAAGAAAACTATTAAAAAGACTATTGGTGGCAAGGATAGGGGCAACAATTTTCTGTCACAAACAATATTTCCAAAGTGGTCCTTAATACAACACACACAAACATAAAAAAAATATTCAAAAATTAAACGAAACCACAGGCTAGAAATCAAATATAGCTTAGCCAAAATGAAACAGAAATAAAACGGAGTTGGACTATAATAAAATTCTCAAAGGGACCACGATTTCAAGAAGCAACAAATATTTGTTATAAGGAATGTAGAACAGAAATTTAAATGGGAATAAAATCATGTATCGAATCATGGTGTAGCAAAGAAGGGATAGCGGAGAGTTTTTTAAATGAATGGAGGGATAATGCCTTAAAATTGGTTGATACAATAATATCTGATCTGTCTAAAAAAATAGGAAGTGAGGAAGCTAGATTTATTAATGATAACTTCATAGAACATAAGGTTAAAGAGTTACATATAAACTTTGTCATTGTACCAATAAATAAAGCCAATGGTAACATTTTATACCGAGGTTTTAATAAATGAATTAGGAATCCGAAACGGTTCAGGTGAGGCTGAAACTTAGATACGCGTCGCTGAACGTGATTCTAATATTATTAAAAACCGTCAATCCTTCCTTAAAGATAAAGTAAAGCTGAATGTTTAATAAATTATCAATTACTTCCACATATTTATTGGCTGCCTAAATTACATAAAAATCCAACAAAATCGAGATTTATCATTGCAGCACCTAAATGCTCCATAAAACCACTTTCCAAAGCTATTACAGCAATTTTAAAACTATTTTTTTTCACCAAATTGAATTATACAGTGAGAAACATACAGTAAATATTTTTCTGGTGTCAATTCATTTTGAGTTATAGAAAATGATCAACCTGTTTTGAAAGCTTTAAATAGATTAAAGGCAAAGCTAATGTCATAACTACCTTTGATTTCTCTACACTATACGCCAGTATTCCACACGTTAAGTTAATATTTGTAATGAATGAGTTAATCGATTTTTGTTTTCGTGGGAAATGTGATAAATCACTTAAAGTTGGATACCATGGTGAAAGTTGGGTTACCGAGTATAAAGATAGTGATGTTATATTTAGCAAATAATTGTTGAAGGATTTCATAATTTTCAGACAGATTATAGGTATTCCCATGAGTTCAGACCCTGCTCCATTCATGGCTAACCTTTTCCTCTATTATTATGAGGATAAATGGATAAGAAAAACAAAAAAACAGGATTTAAGTTTGGAAAGAAAATTTGGTAATATATTTCGTTTCATTGATGATCTTTCGGGAATTAATGATAATTTGGAATTTAAAAAACATTTCTTAGATTAATTCTTAAAAAGGAAAACGCCTTAAATACGTCGGCTTCTTTCCTAGATATCGGGATTTACATTGAAGATAACAAATTTAAATTTAATAATTATGACAAACGTAATATATTTTCCTTTATCAATAGTAAGAATGCCCTTTTTAAATAGTAATATGCCAAGTAAGATATTTTATGCATCATTGGGATCACAGATACTTAGATTTGGACGTACTACCAATGACGTCTGTAATTTGAAATATAACGTCGATACTTTATTAAAACGTATGAAGAATCAAGGTGCTAAAGAAATACACAGTGATAATAATCAAGAAGGTATACGGGAAGAATTCGAATATATTTAAATCGCTCTTGGTCCTGAATTTTTAGCTATTGCCAGTCAAAAGTTACAATCATCTAAAGATGGCAGCCTTTAAGGAATAAATATTACACAAGGTAATCGGAAGAAATATTCCTGCAGTCAGAATCAATACTTCCCATAACGCTCTTATGTTCATATTTTATGTGCGGATGGATACACATTCTGGTCAAAATTATTTTTGAAAAAAAACTCTTGATGAGAAACACAGGAATAATTATTCCACTTTATAGTCCATTCAAGAAATCATCGAAATCTTACTAATTTTTTAATATTTTTTAATTTGAATGCTTAATATATAATCTAATAGAGAAAAGTTATCTAAAACATTGATCTGATCCTTCCAGGAGCAATCTTGGAATGAAATATTCCGGTTTAAAATAGGTGATCTCCGTTTTTTTGCTTGAAAAGATCCGGGCGTCATAATTAATACTTCCCATAATGCTCTTATGTTCATATTTTTAGCGGATGGATAACACATTCTGGTCAATGATTTATTTGGAAAAAAAGTCTTTATGAGCAGCATAGGAATCATTATTCCATCCTACATAAAAGTAGTTATTTTCAAGAAAATATTTGAAACCAATCACAGACTCTGTAACTTTGTAATAATAATTCCAAACTGACTCTCAAAAAATGTACAAAGTATTTGCAACATAGCTTTCCACAGTCTGACAAAATATCGCGTCCAAATTTAAAAGAAAAACAATGGTTACTTGCATTTTTTCCCATGACCCTTATATATAGCTTATTTAAAATGGAATATTTCCTTCCCAAAATGCTCCTAAGGTGCAGTGTGGGAGCACTGTGGGAAGCAAAACCCATAACCTGTATTTTTGGGATAATTATTCCAAACTGGCTTTCCAAAATTATATAGGGGTTTTACAACATGGTTTGCCACCTTGGTTAGATTTCGTGGGAAAATTCGAAATATTCACTAAAATAATCCATAAAAACTATTTTTGGAGGATTTTGTATTTTTTGATTTGGCGCAGTCTAAAAAACACTGACTTATGTGAAAACAATCTTAGTCTTTGGAAATTAACGATTCCACTTATAACTCTAGTAAACAATAATTAGCAGAGGGGTGGATTTACATTTCTATCTTTGGGAGGTACTACACCCACCTATAACTCGAGGTTTGTAGCTTTAGAGCTGTATGAATAGTAAAGCAGAGTACGTGGCATACTTGCAAACCCTAGCAAAGTTTGCAGCTCTACTATGTTCTAAATAATTTTAGCAAAGGGGTGGATACACATTTCTATCTTTAGGAGTTAACATACTCACTTATAACTCGATGTTTTTAGCTTTCAAGCCTCAGGAATGATGATTTTTTTAGTAGAGGGGTGGATATACATATATATCTTTGGGAGTTAACATACCCACTTTTAACTCATGGTTTGTAGCTTTAGAGCTGTAGAAACAGTGAAGCAGAGTAAGTGGCATACTCGCAGGCCCTAGCAAAGTTTACAGCTTCAGTGTGTTCTTTTTGTGAACCAGGGTGGTTGATCTAGCTTTAAGTTGGATTTTTATGGGTAGGGTCGTTAGGGTTGTTATGGGTTAAGAGTTTATTGATTTTATTGTTCAAATGTATATCTGTTGATTGCATGATATGTATTGGTTGATATAAGCCTAAGTGTTTTCCGGAATATAAACTTGTAAGGATACGTCCTTGCATATCAATCAATATTTTGCTGCAATGTGGTAGATATACATTTCTTCCATGAGATCAAACAATTTTCTTTTTGTCTATTGGTAGTCACCCAGAGCAAGGCCAAAAGGTCATTAGATCGCAAAGGGTTAGTTAAAATAAGTTAATTTGAAAAATATGAAGTATAAAAAATTTGAATTGGATGTATGAAAATAATTAATTGTATAAAAAATAGTTAATGGTATAAATATATATAGAAAATGGCATAACACTATAAAATAAAATAATAATAATAATAAGTCATGGGTTAGGAAGAAGGAACTTATTTACATTCCGTTTAGAAGATTGGAGATCATATTGCTCAGGAAATGCTTCTGGAGGTAGGGAGTTCCAAAGTTTGGCTGTACGGGTGAAGAAACTAGTCTCATGAAATAAATGGAATGATTTAGGGATTTTATGGAATAGAGGATGTTTTGAGCATTCATTCATTAGAAAAGCGAGTCGGACGTGTGAAATTACGAAAAGAAGGAACAAGTTTGTGTAGTTCATTTGAGCACTCACCATGAAAGTAACGGTAAAGGAGGGACAGGCTGGATCTCGACGGAAAAGTGTATAAATTGCTTTTTATGTATTATTGCAATAAAGTCCTGCAGGATTGTTAACAAAATCGAACTATATTTTAATATAGTTGAATGGAGAGCACAGTGTTCCGTTTTTCAGTTTTTACTGCCATTTCCAAACTCTATTACCGAATTGCCTACTATTTATTGATGAGATTATATACGAGTTTTCGACCAATTGATTAAATTAATTAATTAATCACACGATTATACACTGTTTGTGTGCAATTACACATTTTTTTATAAAAGAAACATGAAATTTGAGTCTCACTGTTTCTAAATATTTTCTAATTTTCAGCCTAAAGTATTTCTTAAATGTTTCTTAATTTTTTTTACGGACAATTTTTTTTGGTGCCAAAATGGTAATTTTTGTACTGCTGAAGACTATCATGCTGGTTTCTATTTTCAGAAAAAGCAAAAATGTAAACCCAATAATTGGCATTTACGTCAACTATATGTATTTTTAGTTTTTATAAAAGCATTGTTTAGACAATATGTATAGACACACTTTTAAAAAGTTTGAACATGTAAGGTAATGAAGATATTTATATTTACATCTTCATTAATACCGTTATTAAAAAAACTCCTATAAAATAAGTATACATCATGAATATCACAACACATTATGAAAAACAGTTTGTTGTTAACCCTTAGACCTGTCTTCCTTAAGTCAACACCCATTAATGACGTCATAACTCGCAAAATATCCATTTTAATGAAAATCTGAAACTACTTTTGTATTTTACTTTTAAATTCTCTTTTTAATGGCGTTTACAGAATCAAAATCGGAGTTCTGGTTCAAAAGTTATGAACCCTTAAATTTTAGAAAATATTGCTAAAAATATATATTTTATAAAAAAAAGCTTCGGGTTCTAAGGGTTAATAAATTTTGTGCATTTAACGTCTTTCGCATTGCGTATATTAAATAAGCACGTGCAATTTTCAATGAAAGACGCTTTAGTGAAATATTTTCTTAGCCAATTAAATAAAATAACAGATTTGATTGTTTAGCCAATCACATCTAACTGTCTACTCAGAATTGACACGGGTGTATAAGTCATAGTTTAAATCAAAGACATAATTTCCTGGTTGTATAATATACTCAATGTTGGTTGTATAAGGTACTCAATGGTTCCTAATCCAGAAAAATTTCAACTAATGTTTCTTGGCACAAATGAAACAAGATCAATTTTTATAAATGATCTTGAAATCAGGCCTCAGAATCAAGTCTTGCTTTTAGGCTTGTATATAGATAGTAAATTAACCTTTTCTCCTCATATTCATTATATTTAAAATTGAAATAAATAGGGGAAGAAGACCAGTAGACTTCATTGATCTTCTCAAAGCAGACACTGAATTGGAAACCATTGATGACATCAAAGCTGTAATGAAAGACCGTAAGCGATGGGAAGAATTCGTCAAATTGGCTCGATCGGGAGATCGACCAAGGTAAGGTAAGGTATAACTTTTTATATATAAAATATTTTTCATTCTTTTTCTGTCATTCTAAAGATGAAAGGCCATATTTTTGATAAAAATATAAAAGAAAATACAAATATT
>JAUOBW010211109.1:0-23603 GCA_032360285.1 Lepidozona retiporosa | reverse complement strand
CAATTTTTTTTCTTTTCAATATTTTTATAAAAACAAATAAATAAATTTTGTAAATATTCCTTACTGTATAAAAAGCTCGAGTATTGTAATCTATGTCATATAGAAATCGAGTCGAATCTTACTTACTATTATACTTGATTCGTTAAAGATATTACTGAAAAGAAAAATAACATACCGACGTCTAACAGAGCTATCCTAATGTACGCAATCTTTGGGTAGTATTTAGCCGTTTTCATATCGCTGACGTCACATGTCTCTCTTGAATAGCACGTGACAAGAAAACACAACTTTTGCATCATGAGGGAGATATCGCATGTCTCTACACTGCAACACTTTTCGATACATTTATCGAAATTTGTTATTTCCTTTTCATGTACAAACTTTCCAGCTTTCGAACCGCCGTACAATGTTTTATCTTCAAATACTTGGTACGGTTTACACTTACCAACTTTCTTTGTTGGAACTGTTTTAGATGGGTTTAAATTCTCTAAAGCTTGAAATGGATTTGCCGATATGTTGGTAACAGGTGGTAGAGTCGTAAGTTCCTTATTGCGTTCCCCAGGGACTTGGTATAGTGGGGAAAGTGGCACCTCTGAGAACGCTGGTCTTGGAATATCATTAACATCCAGTGCTCTATTGTTTATAAACGTATTATCATTAACATCCAGTGCTCTATTGTTTATAAACGTATTATCTTTTGGAGTCGGTAGAAGTATAGGCTTGATTGTTGGTGCTAATGCTTTTTTGATAGGGGCCAATGTGGTAGGCTGAGGAGGTTTATTTAGCAATCGGACAAGTTTGGACACATCATCTGGCGATATTATTGCTTTATTGGCCGCATTTTCATGAATAACAGGAGGCGTTGCTGTAGTTGTTAGGTTAGTATCCGATTTTAAGATTTCAATAAGTTTAATTAAATCTTTTGGAGATAAAAGCGGTTTTACTGTTGTACTAAAATCCGTGTTGACTAAATCAATAACCGGTTGGATCGTTGTTGTGACCGGGTGAACTGTTGGTGTTGTTGGTGATGTCGCTGTCTGTTCTGTAGTAGATTCCGTAGATGTTGATATGGTTGTTGGCTCAGTTGTTGAAGTAGACGCTGTTGTCGGTCGTGGTGATGAAATAGACGTGAAGGTGTTTGAATTTGCCGGTGAAGTTGATGTTGTGGTAGGGTTTACGGTGGTATTTGTATCAGAACTCTTTCTATGTAAAGTCTCATTTAAAAACTTATCAGCCGTCTTAGCATTCTTATCGTCGGGTGTCAATATACCTAAGTCTGTAATCTTCTCTGTGTTAAATTCTTTTGCTTTTAAAGGCTGATCGAGTTTCCCTAACGTTTTATTTAGAGTTAAATCGTCTATTTTCCGTTTCGGATCAAAAGGTATACGTTCTCTGGTATGTAAATAAACAATTTTAGGTTTTAAGTTTCCCGTTTTATATACTGGTACAGTTTCACATAAATCGCGGCTATAACAATAAACTGAAAAACAGTTTTCAGCTACAATAAACGCTAAGTCACAAAACATCGCATCGCAACAATGTTGTATACACTGCTCCATGTTATGAACACGCCCATGACTAATAAATTGCCCAGCATCGTTTCCGCCTCTTAATGTTACGCCTGTTAATGTATCACCGTGCTTACAAAATGAAATAACATCTGGTACCTCGTTGTCTTGCATACCCTCTGAGGCTACTGAATCCAATTCGTGCGATATCGCTTTTCTAACATCTGCTAGTGTGATTGAAAACTCACTATTTACTTCCGCTGGTAGGGCAGTACACCCGTCAGCGTTCTCACACACCAGACTATAACACTTAGTATTGATTTGGACAGCAATATCGCATGCTTCCTCCCTACAGCATTCCTCGATACAGTCATCAAAATTAGTGATTTTTTCTCGATATAAATAACGACCTGCTTCAGTTCCAGCTTTCAACGTCATTCCGTGTTTGACATCAGTCGATAAACATGTCAACATGACATAATTATCAGGATCTGTCGATGCAGGCGGTCGTATTGGTTGTGGGATACGTATATGTTTATCGCCTTGTTCTGTAAAATGTAAGGATTTATTTACTTCATGTGCCAATATTTGCGCCAACTCACTATTATTGTACATTTGGTTAAGTGATTGGAGGTTGGGTAGTATTTGGTCAAGCGATTTATTATTTCTCACAAGTAAATTTGTCAAGTTACTAACAATTTCGTTGAATTTATCCGATTTTGATTCAACTTCAGGTAAATTTGTCAAGTTACTAACAATTTCGTTGAATTTACCCGATTTTGATTCAACTTCAGGTAATAGATTATCTGAAGTTTGTGACCTGATTTGTGCAATTTGATTTGTCATTGAAGCAGTTGAATGCGTCGTTGTAGTAGAAGTATTCATTGTTGTTGTTGTTGTCGTTGGTAGCGCTGATGATAATATTACCGATGGGATCTCAACTGTTTCGTTTTTATCCGATGGTTCTGACAACTCCGAGGACACAATTGGAAAAATCATTAGAGGCTGCACGTCAATAACGTCTTCGTTGGTAGAGTTTAAATTCGTTTCTGAATCATCTTCCTTGCTTTTTAATGCAATTTCTGTTACACTGAGATCTAATGACGTGTTATTACTTAATGAACCGTGACTTAGTGTAGAAGAGCTGTTTTTAATTCCATCCACTAGATTTATAATATCCAGCAAATTTGTTCTATTTTCAACACCTTTTCTGCTCCCATTAGAGTCTAATGTTAGATTGGCTATTGCAAAAGCGACATTTTCTAACTGATTAAATATTGTACTGTTTACATTACGTGTCTGTGTGTCGTTAGTTACAACGTCCTTTGTGCTTACGAGCGAAAGATTCCTGTGTTTTGGTGACATGTGTTTTGCATTAGTGGAATTTTTACTTTTTTCCTGATTAAAAATATTCATTATTTTCATCAAATCTTCATCATTTGATATGTTAGTTGACTTTTGAGTAGAGGTATTATGAGTAGTATTTATATTAGTGAGGTCTTCTCTACTGGTATCGACCTCGTTGATTTGTGAGACTTCCTTATTATCAGTGACATTATCTTCTCTCGTGTTGACATTATTGCTTTGCGAGACCTTCTTGCTTGCAGCAATATTTGTAGTATTAATTGAGGGCTTTTCATAGACCATTAAATTATCTGTTTCAGTTAACGGATGACTAAAATTTGTTGAATCATTCTTTATCAACATAATCCCTGGTGATGGAGTATTTGAGGATTTATCTGAATTGTTAATTGATACGACGGGTATGACATCATGTATCTTTGGTTGTATGGTTTCACTTGTAGCAGCTTTAGGGATGTCTGTTGTATTAACTTGGGAACTTATAGGAGCTGAAGTAAAGCTTGAGGTGGCGTTCATATTTGCTATAGCCTCAGTAAGTAAGTGGTTTATGACCGCATTAGTTGAATAATCTTCTGGTTTGTCAAGCATGCTCACTTGATTCGTTGTCATATTTTCAGGCTTTTCATTTGTGTTACCAGAAGCGTTGTATAGTAGTATTTCATGTGATTTTTGGGCAGTCATTACATCTGTACTTTCGTTATTTTTAACAATTGCGTTGCTATATACACTTAAATTCTTCTTAGGTTCGTTTTTATCAGTGGTTGAATTTGTGAATAAAGAATCAAAATGCTCTTTTACCTTTTTCTTTCTTTCATCACGATTTTCCTGCTTAAATTTCCACAATTTTACCACTAAATCATCAATCGCTTCTGTCACTTCGTTTT
Organism: Lepidozona retiporosa; assembly: GCA_032360285.1. Taxonomy (NCBI): domain Eukaryota; kingdom Metazoa; phylum Mollusca; class Polyplacophora; order Chitonida; family Ischnochitonidae; genus Lepidozona; species Lepidozona retiporosa. The sequence goes on along the minus strand of JAUOBW010211109.1, from coordinate 19,849 downwards.
TCTTTTCTGTGACGATACTTTCGTTAACATTTCGTATTTTTACAAGCATCGGTAAATGTTCTGTACGTGACGTAATTACTACTGGTTCACACGCATCGTCACTATGACACTTAACTAAATAACAGAAGTCCATATAGTACATTGCGAAGTTGCATTTATTTCGGGAACAACATTTTAATATACAGTCACCCATGCTGTGAATATTTATTACTGGGTGAAATATACCAGCGTATAATCCGCCTTTAAATGTTTCATTGAACGTGACCGACTGCACATGACACTCAGTTGGTTCAATATTCTGCTTGGGAAGTACATCTCTGCGGTCTCCAGTCACATCCACTGGGTTAAAAGTAGACTGCATAATGGGGTTAGAAATCGAATTTAAGTAGTTTCCCGAGAATAAACTCTCTAACACATTTTCAGCAGATCGCATACCTCCAATATTTTCGCCGTCTAAAAAAGATTGGTTTTGACCGCTGTCTGTTTCATCTGTAGGTTGGAGAGAATTTTTATATTGTATATCAAAATCACCGTTCACGCCTTCTACATAGTTTGGTATGTCATACACAGTATTTTTATCTTTAGTTTTAGGTGCTTTCGTTGTTTCAACTACTTTCTCCTTGAATACACTTTTATCCGAAAGTTGATGTAATAAATTGTTGAGATCCTTTTCGGTCGCTTTCATATATTCCAGGCTCTTATCTTGTACATGTGGTTTATAATATCGAAATTTATTAACGAAATCCTGAGTATTGTTCAATATGGATTTCTTGTCACCTACCACTTCAATTTGTGGACCAACTTTTAAATTATCTTTATTATCACCTAGAATATTTTCTAACATGCCCTTATTCAATGTTGCGGACTCAATCTGTCCATTTAATTTATTATTTGATAAGAAATCATGTTCAGCGTGAGAAAGGCCTTCTTGAGAGCTATTTTCTTTATCATCTTCATTTTTATGGCCATCGTACATTTCATTCGATTTTAAATCGATTAGATTATTTATTAACTCAACTGTTTTTGAATTCCCTTCAATGATATTAGGAGATGTTGATTTCGAATGAGTCTTGCCATCTGCCATCCCTAAAAATATATCTGAATCATATTGGAGTTCTTTCAGAGGCTGATTCTGCTCTATCATTTCGTGGATAACTTTCTCATGGTTCCCTGAATCTTGTACCGGGGGTGCATCTGTCATCAGACTTAATGGATCAGGAATGAAATCACCCACTTTTATCACAGGCGCAGACTCTGTTGGCTTTATTCTATGAATGAACTTATCTATATACTCATTATTATCTTGCCGGCTACCACCTGTTTGAGATACTAATTCAACCTTACGTTCCGGTGGTGTGATAGTCGTAGTCAACGAAGACTTGCTGATAGCGTTTTCAATAATTTTCATAGAACTTTTATTGAAATTATTGAATTTTGATAGATCATTTCCTACAGTACCCTTACCATCATTACTTATTAATTCAACATTTTTCGTTTTTTTACTCGTATTATTCAATTTTTCTGGTTCATCTTTCTTTTTCGCTTTTTGCAGTAAATCATTAATTTCCGATGTTATGTTTTGTATTTTTTCGTTAGATTTTTCGATTTCTGGAACATTCTTAAGCTCTACTAGTCTTCTGTTTGTTTCATTACTTCGTTTATTACTCTGAGGAAGGTTATCCATGACATTCTGAACAAACTTCGTCATTGTGTTTGTTAATTCGTCAGCAGTAATATCGGTCGGTTTTCCTTCGGTATTAAATGATTTTGAAGTTATATTAGTATGTAATTCTGTTGTGTGTTCTGGAATCAGTTTTTGAGTTTTGTCAATACCGTCGGTGGTTAAATTATTTCCCGCAGATATTTTGGCTTTACCCACAGATAACTTTCCAAAAACTTTTTCTACTACATCTGCCGCTTGCCCTGATATTTTACGAATATTTGGCAAGACCTCAGAAAGTTGTTTGATTCCTAAATCTTCTTCACTGTTTTTATTATTTTCATCAGAATGATTATTGTATATAGAAGAGGTATTTAAATCATTTTCAAGGTGGTTTTCTTCTTTCACTTCTTCAGTGGGTCCAACAAGTTTCTTATATTTTCCAACTACGTCTTTTACTAGACTGTCCTCAGTAACATCCGGTACGAGGTTGTTAATAGAAGTGAGAATGTCATTTCTATTATTACTACTTTTAAGCTTTTCAATAATTCGAGCCGCCACATCCGAGTTATATTCCGAAAGTTGTTTAAATATAGGAAGCTCTTTGACAAGATTTATGAGATGAAATGGATTTATACGGTGCATGTTATCGCTTATATTGTTTTCATCAGGTTTCAATTGACTGTCACTCCCTCCTGTAATTGTAGCGATGACAATGGTTTTGTTATTTATCAATGAAGTATCATTAATGTCTTTAATAACTTTTATCGTTTTATCTTTATCGGTTATTGCATCACTTTGATTGATCAAGGCTTTGTTAATTGTATGGATTCTAGTTCGCAAGAGCCCTAACATTTCATCTGGAATATTAGTAGGTAAGTTACTATTAATTTTATCTTTGTTATCAACATGATTATCATGAATCTTTTGAGCGATGATACCTCCAATTACCTTTCCAGCTTCAAAATAATTTGGTATAACTGTAGGCTTCACTTGTTCAGTACTGTTATGAACAACTACATTTTCTGTTTCATATTCACTTGGTAATGATGTCGTCTTAGCACTCTCTTTATCAATAATTTGACCAATAATTTTACCGGCTTCGTAATAACTTGGTAATATAGTCGTTTTAGGTTTTTCAGTTATAAAAATGTTTGGAACCACTGTTGTCGTTGCATGAATTCGTCCTGGTTTTTTATTATCTGTCCATTGATCTACATGATGGAACTTGTTGTCATTTCTTTCATCTTTTTCATGATCATTAACATCCTTTTTACCATCATTATCTTCTTTAACTGGGCTAAAGATAGTATTGGGATTAGTGTAATGTTGCATTTCATTCCCATATCTTCCATTCTTTGCCCTGTCATGATAATAAGGCATGTTATTTTTGTCAAGATGATCAGTATTAGTATTGCTAGGAATATTAACATTCAGAAAACCCAAGGAATAGTTCGATTTTGATCCAGGGTGTTGTATATGGTGTGGACTTACTTCCGAAATAGGTAAATTCAAAAGTTGCTTTATATATTTTTGTGGATCAATTACAGCTTCTTGTTTTTTAGATTCATTATCAATGTTAGTTTTATGCTTTTGCGAATGATTTGTGTGTTTTTGATCTCCATCAGGATTATCGCTATCTCTATCTTTATCACTTTCATCATCATCATCGTCATCATCATTACTACCATCGTCTTCGTCATCATCCTCATGCTTTGATATATTAGCTTTATGTTTTTCGTGTTTTAACACAAAATCATGGTCTTTATGTTTACCTCTTGATTTATGATTTTCAACATTATCTTGATTTATTTTTATAGGCTTTTTAATCGTTTTTTCTGGCTTTGCTAGTTCAGTCGGTTCTGCTATTTCAATGTTGTAAACCGGGGTACTGACGTTATCCGTTGTGTTAGTATGCTCAACTTCTACAGTTATAAAACCATCGTCATTCGATGTGTTCGTAGAGATTGGAATATTTGATGTATTTAAAATTTTAACAGGTTCAGGTTTGTTGTTTAGAATCGAAGTAGAAGTTACGTTATTTTGTCGCATCTCGTTATCTTCATCTTCAAATACATGCTTTTCTTTTTTATGTTCCAGAGGTTGAAACTCAAGTGAGAAATTATGCCGCAATTGATGAACATGATTCAAAGGGGCGATCTTAACGCGATGCTTAGATTTTACCACATCTACTTTATGATTTGCATCGTGCTTTCGCGATGCATTTTCAATGGTAATATTTGGTGTAAGAAGATCTAAAATCTTTAATTGTTGATTATGTCGTTCACTTCGTAATTTCATTTCCTCCCGTTCTTCATTGAAATCGTCTGTCGCGTTGATATCATCGGCTTCGTCATCAATATTTGCAATAATGTGATCCGCCTCTTCTACTTCGAGATCAGGGTGATAGAATCTATTTCCTGTTTCAACACCTTTTAGGACTTGGTCATGCGGAAATGATTGAATAAATCTACCTTTATTATGATGTTCGCTACCTTTAATAGTATTTATGTGTTTTTCTTTCAGTGTCGAGTGGTCTCTTGAAAACTTCTTATTAAATTTTGCATGTTTCCGCCGTGAATTCTGACGATGCTTTATCTCCTTTGATTTCCTTTTGTTAAACTTTTTACGGGATACCTCTTTTTTCTTACTGCCTCTGCTATTTTGGTATATTTGTTTATCTTTTCCAAATGTTTTTAATGTCTCCTTTTCAACCTTTACGGGATCATCGGTATACACATTAAGAGGGACAGTGAAAATATCCGCTTCATCATTTAGACTTTGAGAGTTATTTCTTAACTTATATTCAGATTCCTTAATATGAAAGTTAGTGTCTTCAAAATTTGTCCCATTTTTATACGGTTTATTTTCTTTAACTTGAGATAAATTGTTTTTCGATTCTGCTGACGATGAATCTACAGTAACGTTAACAGCTGTTACTACATATACGTCAACATCCTCGTTTCCCTGTTTTATTTTCCTTAACTTTAGAGTTTTTCTTGGTGAAACGTTTGGTTTTTTAATGTTATTTTGCAATCCATTCGCCAAAGATTCATTAAAACGCGAAAGAGAGGATGTAACCGCGTAAACAGTAGTATCTTTATTTGGCTCTCCCATCTTCGTCACTTTCAAGTGATTTGATCCCTTCTTATGACTGTGACTGTTTATATTTTTCTGCTTGTTCTTAGTTAGTAGCGTCACTGTTTTATTTATTTTTCTGTTGTTATCCGTAAATGAATCATCTACCTTATTATTTGGGATTGGCGCTATATTTACCTTTAAATCTCCAGACTTATTTTTAGCGCCGTCCACTACATCCATAAAACTATCATCCGTAGAACCTAGACTAATATTTTTATATTTATCGGAAATCGCAGATATAGCCACGTCTGGATGATTATATTTCAAATCCATTGGCTTGAGATCTGGATCGAGGAACTTTACTTGTGTTTCCAATCTGCTGGCATCTTGATTTTTAAAAGAAACCCCACTTGAGTTGTTTCCTGATTTTAAATCTTTTTCTTTCTGAAGTGCAATAAGCTTCTTTGTCTTCTTTACAAGTCCAATAACCCTTTCAGCTTGCATGTACGTTTTATTATTAAACGTCTCTCTACTTATTGATTCCAATGCTTTCTTTAGAAAACTTAATGTTGCATTAAATTGTGCAGCTTTTGTCTTTGACAAATACTCATCGGCATTTTCATTTTCCTCGTTTATTTCGTCGATAACTTTTAAAAGATGTTTATTAAACTTTTCAAACCCTCTAGATGCTTTTCTACTGCTCTCTTCATCGATCTCTCCACTCTCAGATTCAGTAGTTAAATTAACATCCACATATTTCTCATCTCCATGTATATTGTTGTCCGATACTTTCAGACGTGTTTTATTGAAGGAATCTCTGTTTTTTTCTAGGCGTAGCAATTTTTTAATCATTTCATTAACATCTCGACTATCGTTGCTTCCATGAGAGTGTTTTATCTTATCTAGCAGACTCTTCATTAATTCAATAGATTCATGTTGTCTAACTATAAATGAATTCTCGTTAGTATCATTCTTGAAGGATAAAGTTCCATTCGAGTTCGAATTTTCTGAATTCAAAGTAAAATTATTGCCACGTTTACTATTATCTTCATCGCTTATGACTTGATTATCTAAATTCTTTTCATTATTGGAATCGTTGGTTTTATCTAAGATGATTAGTTTGGTAATCATTTGTTTTATGGCTATTGTATCCTCTGATGTATTTGCGTGTTTCATTTTATCCAGCAAACTTTTCATCAATTCTACATTTGTAATTTTGTTAATGTGCTTGCGTAATATTTCCACGTTATCATGAACGCCATTTTCCTCATACTCAGCTCCACTAGAATCTTCTTTAGCATCTTCAGGTAGGTTATGATCCACTGTAAGATTAGATGTTTTCTTGGCTATAAGATCTGCCTCCTCAAACGAGCTGTTATTATTAATAACATCACTATCTGCTTTATCGCCATTTTCAATGGTATCAAGTAATGTTTGATTTTTTATCGATTCAGTTTTATTCACAGTAAAGGGCTCATTATAACGTGAATTTAAATTATCATTTGTTTCATTTGTAGTATCATCATCTGAAGCATCTTTATCTTCGGTTTCGTTGTTATTATTCGCCAGCGTAGTCATATTCACAGTCATATTCATGTCAGAAGCATCTTTATCTTCGGTTTCGTTGTTATTATTCGCCAGCGTAGTCATATTCACAGTCATATTCACAGTCATATTCACAGTCATATTCATGTCAGATGTCTTATTTTTGTCAAATTCAATATTATACATAGAACCTTCATCAAAGAATTCCTCATCATCATTAGTGATATTGTTAATTTTTATCTCTTTATCAAACTCCTTTGAATGCAGTTTTGAAGATAGGTTCAGTTTTCGATCTTTAAATAAAACTGGTGTATTTAACTTAACCACGTCAATAGGAAAGTCGTCATTTTCAGATTTCAACCCGGTACCATTCTCGTTAGTTTCGCGTGAGTTTTGGTATGCCGGTATGCTTTGCTCAAGTGTGCTTTGTACTATATTAGAGTGTGATTTCAGTTTATCAGGTCCTCTTTTTCCATCTTTGAGAGACAATATGCTGTTAATAAAATTTGTAGACAAATTCCATTTTAAGCCGTATTCATCTGGTAATACATTTTCATTGTCAGGCGATACTGAACGATCTATTTTTTCATTACTTTTAATAACTTCTGGGGGATGCGCATTTGTCATAATATTTTCTTCGTTACTTTTCTTTGAGGCATTTCCTATTGTCTCTTTTCTCTGGAAACCAAATGGATTCAATTTTCCATAATCGCTAATAACATTGATGCTATTATTTATATGCTTGTAGTCTTCTACCAAATCTGTTTGATTATCTGGCAGCTGATGAATTGTAACAGGGATTACCTGATTTGTGTCATCGCTAGTCAGATGGCTTGCTTCATTTTCCCTTATGAATGAATTAGTATTCGAAAGTTCTTGTAATGAGTTATGTACCAAGGAATTGTTTGGCACTGCATTATCGCTATCTAACTCTAAAATTTCATTAGATATATTTGATTTGCTTTTATCGTAGTTATTTATGGAATTAACCATTATATCGTCACCAGAGGAATCCTCAAAACCTTTATCGTCATCATGTTCTTTACTACGCATACTTTTTATGGTGAATTTCTTTCCCTTAGTTTCTTGTGATCTTCTACTACCTACAACAGATTTGTTTTTATGTAGCCCTCTATAGAAAAATGTTGTTTTTATGTTTACATCTCCAGATAGATGGACTGTTTGGCATAGTCTGGGATCTGTGCACTTTAGAAGGTAGCACCCATTGCGCACAACCATTGCAACATTACACCGTTTGTTTTTGCAACAGCGTATTAAGCAATCCGAGATGTCTTTAACACGTCTATGGAGTAAAATCTTTCCGGAAGTTGCACCGCCAACTAGTGTTGTTGAGTAAAAGGTGGGACCGTGCTGACAGGTCGAAGTCATCCCTTTCAATGAAAAATGCTTTGAAACGGATTTTCCTGTATTTTTCAACAATTTAATCCCAGTATTACCGCTTTCATCAAGACTAGAATTGTGGTATACGCGATTTGATATATTCTTTAAGTCTGAAGTTTTTCCAAAGACTTCGTGAAGCAAAACTTCATCAGAATCGGATACATTGATCATATGGGTAGGATTGGCATGTAAAATATTGGTTCCATTATTGTTATTTTCTGGTGTGAAATCGGTCTCATCCGAACTAGTTCTAATGTTTTCTTTGTTTTCTTCTTTAATCTGTTTGAAAAGACCTTTAATTGCTATGTCCACGTTTGAATTGTTTGCTAGGTCAACCTTTTCAGTTGCATATTCATCAATACTAACACGAGACGTATATTCCTTTTGTTTTGTTACCTGGTTATCTGTATAATTATAATTAATTATAATAACTGAATTGCCTGGTAAATTTGTTAGATTATTTGTTAAATTTACTTGGCTAATTGGTAAATTTGATATAAACAACGTTGAAGTTACCGGTAGATTAATCGTTGAATTTATCGGATTAACCGTTAAATTTATCGGATTAACCGCTGAATTTATCGGATTAACCGTTAAATTTATCGGATTAACCGTTGAACTTACCGGATTAACCGTTGAATTTTTCGCATTGATCGTTAAATTTACCAGATGAACCGTTGAATTTACCGGATTAACCGCTTGTTTTACCGATGGAAATAAATCATTCTGGATCTGTTTCAATTTGTTTTCGATTGAAATGAATTGCGTTAATTTAGAATCTGTGTTATTTTGAGAAGTTGTTGTTAGCAAAAGCCCGCTTTTTAATTCTTTGATCTTATTTTTAAGTTTTTCTAATTGACCATCCATTTGATTTTCCTTAAGATCGTTTGCTGTATCCGTTGTGTTCTTGAAGTCTACCGGCTTTGTATAAACCTCCTTACCAATTTTTAAATTTGTTTGGATTGATTTAGATTTGTCAATATATTTCTTATTGATTGGCACACTTGCAGTAGGAGTCTTGGGCATCGAAATGGTTGTATTCTTTTTAGTAAAATATGTAGAAAGATCAATATTCACTGGCGCATGTTGTATTTTGGGATTTTTATTTAATTTGTTATCTTTGAAAAAATTGTTTAATTCAAAGATTTCAGAATGATGCTGTGAAACCATGTGCGATTTCATACCGGTTAATTTCTTTTTGCTGTGTATTTGTTTTGAAATATCTTCTATACGCTTTTCCATTGCATGCAATCTTTGTATCTTTGACATGTTCATTTTTTCGCTCGTAAATACTGCTAGCTCACTGCTGTTTAACGAAAGTTTGCGATATATATCAATAATTTTGTTTTCCAATATTGTTAGATGATTGGTTAAATTAGCTTTCATATCATTCTTGTGGGGATTATAAGTAGATTCTTCAAGTGGGGTGATATGTTTTACCGGAACACCCGAGATGTCATTCTCAGACGATTCTAAAACCGTCTCATCGTGGTTTTTATTCATCTGTGTCACATTTTTGTTTTTCTTATTAGTAGAATTTGCTGTTTTACTGTCCTCATTATTAGGCTTTTTCGTTTGAGCGCCTTTATGACCAGTAGGCTTTTTCTTTTTTGTATTTTTATGACCATTAGGTTTTGTTGTTTGAGTAATTTTATGAGCAATTGGGATTTTCGTTTGAGTGTCCTTATGTCCATTTGGTTTTTTTGTTTGACTACCTTTTTGATGAGTTGAATTTTTTGTTTGATTGACTTTTTTATCAGTAGGTTTTTCCGTCTGATTATTATTTTCGTTAGCGGTTTGTGTCATTTTCTGGTCCTTTATAGAGTTTGTTGACTTTTTACCTATAGGCATTTTCGTTTTGTTATCGGTTTTACCAATGGGTATTTCAGTTTTGTTATAGGTTTGACCTATAGGTGCTATTGTTTTGTTTTCTTTTCGATCAATAGATGTTATAGCATTGTTATCTTCTTGACTAATTGGCGTTATTGTCTTGATGTCGGTTTGACCAATAGGTGTTATCTTCTTGTCTTTAGTTTGTCCTTTAGGTGTTATCGTTTTGTAGTCGATTTGACCAATCAGTGTTATTGACTTGTTGTCGATTTCTTCAATATGTGTTGTCGTATTGTTATCTTTTTGACTAATAAGTGTCTTATTGTCGGTTTGACCAATAGGTGTTATTGTTTTGATATCTTCTTGACTAATAGGTGTTATTGTCTTGTTGTCGGTGTCACTAATAGGTGTTATTGTCTTGTTGTCGGCGTGGCTAATAGGTGTTATTGTCTTGTTGTCGGTGTGACTAATAGGTGTTATACTGTTGTTATCTTCTTGACTAATTGGTGTTATTGTCTTGTTGTCGGTGTGACTAATTGGTGTTATTGTCTTGATGTCGGTTTGATCAATAGACGTTATCTTCTTGTTAGCTGTTTGACCTTTATGTGTTAATGTTTTGTAGTCGATTTGATCAATCAGTGTTATTGACTTGTTGTCGATTTGTTCAATATGCGTTATCGTATTGTTATCTTTTTGGCCAATGGGTTTTATTGCCTTGTCGTTGGTTTGAACTATTGGTGTTATCGTTTTATTGTCGATTTGACCAATAGGTGTTATAGTTTTGTTGTCCGTTTGATCAATTGATGTTGCAGATTTGTTACCCTTTAGATCAATAACGGTTTCATTATATTTTTTATTAGTGGTAGTTGTAATTTTAATGTGTTTTTGTCCATTAGTACCTGTAGCTTGTGTATTCTTTTGATTAGGACGTGGTGTTGTTTGATTATATTTTTGATTATTTTCTGTTGCATTTTGATTGGCTTTTAAAGTATCATATGTTATGTTATTTGCTTTGTAAATTTCATGTTGGGTTTCCCTGTCTTCCTCAGTGATTGGCAATGAAGTTAAGGTATCTATGGGTGAGACAATATCATAATTTGATAGCATATCATGGCCTTTTGCTTCTAAAATTCCGTGGTGAACTAGCGGCCCCTCATCTTCTTCTCCAATGGTATAATTATTAACTTTCAAAAGTGCTATGTTAGATACATTATTTAATATTTTAGCTGTGTCTACTTTGTAGTGTACATAACTTTCGGGTTTAGATTGGTTATACAAATTTGAAAAAAGAGGTAATTTTTCTAAAATTGAAGTACTGTTTTTAGAATGTGGTAAGCTATTTATTAAATTTAGGAATTTTGATGTATTATTAATGTTATTACTCCCATTAATTTTTGTTATCATGGTTACGTTATGAGATTTCAGCATTACATTTTTAGGGAGTGTATAGGTGGAATTACTTTGAACGGGGGATGATGTATTCTCTTTTGTGGTATTGGCGAGGTACTGTATTTCGTCAGTTTCGCTGAGTATATCTATTCGAGGGTTATTAGTAGGTAGGATTTTAACGATTTTGTCACTATTGTCCGCACTGTGTGACTCCACGGATGTTTTTTCAACCAACCTTCCCTGTGTTTCACCATTTTTTGATTGGCTATTATGATAACGAGTGTTTTGAGCATTGTTATCAAATTGTATTGATCCTTTCTCGTCGAGTATCTTTTGGATATATTTCATGTCATCATCGGATTTATTATCTGTTGTAAACATCTTCCGGGCAATTACTTTTGACTGTCTCATTGCTTGTCGACCAATCCGTAATAAATTCATGACCGCAAAAATTCGATCTTTTTTATTTTTAAGAGTATTTAACAAAAGCTTTCTTATATTGTCAATTTTGGCATTCCCTAACCCAAACGATTTCAAATCATTTGTAAATTCTTTTAAACTTACACTTTTATTTTGGGCTAAACTATGACTAATTTCCTTTGAAAGTTTTCCAAATGTCCTTAACGCTTTTAATATATTTATCTTGCTATATTTTGCGTTTTTCGGACGTGAATTATTATTTGTACTGAGCATAATACTGTCATTTAAATTCTGTAGTCGTATTTCTAACTGATGAAACACACTCTCGTTACCACTTGTTAAACCATTTATCGGGGGTCTTCTATTATCTAAAAGTGGTTCATCGAAATTAAGGTTTTTCTTTGCAATGATTTCACTAATAGATTGATCTCCATTAAGGAAGTGGTTGTCGATATGCAGGTCCTTTTCAACGTCAAAATTTGATTTAAATCTTACTTGACTTTCATTAATCACTTTTATCTGTGAAGTATTCTGAATTTTTGGGTGTCGTCTCTTATAATGGTGTTGGTTGATGGATTCGAAGTGTAAAGATCGATCAGAACCATTGTTGTTTATTTCATGAAACCCATTTATTCGTTTCTTTTCTTTTAAATTTAAATCATTTAAAATGGATTTTGCCTCTGTAATCGCTTTTCTCCCTACTCGAATGAGACTTTTTAATGCTAAGGTTTTTTCCTGGCTGTTATTGAATATATTTGGATCGGAAAGTTTAAGCACAATTTTTGTCTCTTTTACATCAAGTCCAAATGTTTTCATTCGTTTCCAAAAGTCATTTTTGTCTATTGTTTTATTACGTTGTAACTTTTCTGCCATATTTATTATTAAATCACCAAAGTTCTGAAGACTCGTGAACAATTTCCTCCTTTCAATCTCCGGCATGTGGCTATATGTATTGTTAGAAACAATTGTTGAAATATCTCGGAAAATCGCTTTCGTTATTATAGACATAAATTCCGTAGCCGTTTTATTTTCTGGATCTACAGGATTTATTTGAGCTTTTTTATTCTTTGTAGCTTCCTTTGTTGAATCAGTAGATATCGTGTTATTACGTTTCGCAGAAGTACTTGCGTCTCCGGCAGAATTATTGGCGATATTAATTACCTGCAAGGTGTTTCCCGCTTTGTAGTTAGCGTCGCTGTGGAATGACCGATTTTTAATTTGGGCATTGTTCATAGAGTTAACAGGAGCTGTATAGTTACTATATCCGTTTTGGTTTGCTAAGAGTGTTTTATTTTTTATTTCAATAATTTTCGGGTGTGTATGATTAAGGTAATAATCATTTCGATCCGTTTGCTGTGTATTCAATATAGCCATATGATGCACGCCTTCATCAATGGCTCTTAATCCATTACTAGTTTCTATATGCCTGTTATTGCCGTTATCATGAATACCAGGGCGCGATATACCATTTGAGCTATCATTTATTTGGTTTACACGTTGATTAATTAAAGATGAGCTTATATTTGCTTTAGTATTCTGCGGTTCTTTACTTGTTATATCTATACTGTGTTTGAAGCTGTTGGATTTATTATTTATGATATGTATGGTTTGTGATAGACTTTCTGTGAGATTTGCTGTCAAAATATTGTTCTTGTTATCCATATATTTCACTGTTGGTTTAGGAGAATCAGTGTATTCCTCTCTATGTGTATATCGCGAGCGTTGTATTCTTTTTTTGTTAACTTTAAGTGAATGTTTACTTGTAGTGTTCCGTGTGATATTCTTTGGGACCGACGTGATAGGTTGATTCGTTGGCTTCAAATTTCGGTTTCTATGGTGACGATTGTTTGTTTTCACTTTCCAATCTATATGGTTAGCTTTTCGATGTTCTTTATGATTAGTCTTTCGTTTTCTAATTTTAGTAGGTTGTTTTTCATGGTTTAGTTTCAACGCTTTCAATTCTGATTTTGTATTACTTACTCCCATACCTGAGCTAGATGCCGCATTTCTTTTAAGTGTGTTTTTCACAACAGAATGATCAGTTTCGTTATGATGGTGTCGATGCTTCCTGTGTCTTGAGGATATATTGCCGTTTCCACTTGACGAGATATTAGTTACAGGGATACGCTCTCGCCGTGAAGTTGTAGCAGTTTCATTATCTAAAAGGAATAGTAAATCAAAACAAATTAAAATGTGAATAGATTTAAAAATAAAACGAAATATTTTGACATGATTTCGAGCGTCTAAACTGTATTTGTTCCTCAATAACTTAATAAACCGTTACAGGGGTTTGAGCTTATTTAAATGATCTAATCAGTAGAATTTTTAGAATCGTGGATTCTAGAAATAATTATGAATAAAAAGTTAATAATTATTAATTCATCAGCACATAGTTGATCAATCTGACGCGGCATGATAATCTGTATATATTGGTTGGCGGAAGAATGGAATAAAAGTCTACAGCTGGTATGGATTATTGGAGTGATAATTCGCCTCCGTAAATTTATTTTATTTCGTACATGGATTTATTTATTTCGTCCATGGATTTTAGCGTTAATATCCGCTCTCCTCCCTCTCTATTACGATTCGATTAATTTATGAAAAACGCATTGAACCTATTCTCAGAAATGTCTAGTACATTTACAAAGACCACAAAGCTCGTTTTTTAGCATATTATATTATAATTTACTCTTATAAGAATTAATTAGACGCATTAAAATGTAGACTAGCATAGTATGTCTTGTGCTTCATGGAAATTTACGGGAATGTGTATTTGCGCGGACTCATTCAAGTAAATTAAAGTAAATTCCTGCACAAAAAGTAGAGACTATTCAATAGTCTAATTAAAATCAGGCATATTTTTTAATTCTTATAACCTGAATAATTGTTTAAGTTTCATTATGTAAGGTTGTGTCATGATGTGTCATGATGTAACTTCAACCATTTATAACTTTTGATCCAGAACTATGATTATGATTCTTTAATTGCCAGAAAATAAATAAAAAAAGGTTTTTCAATTAATGATAATTAATATTATAGAAGTTATGAGGTCATAACGATAAAAGTTTCGATTAATATACGTACGTCATGCCTCTATGGGCACTAAAAGTCAGCATCTAAACTGATATTCTGCTTCTGTCCCGGCGGTACTTAAATTTACAACTGGCTATTCTTTAAAAATATATTTTACTTATCAATTATTGAAATAGATGTCTGCTTGTTGTTACGACGTTAAGAATTTAAAATCGTTCAAAAACGAACTTTATTCGCCTTTTCTTCTTTAAATGTTTTAAAAATATCTAACTCACCTGGGTCAATTTCTTCAGCATCTCCAGACTTGATAAAGATTACAGGAGTATTTGGATCTAAGTGTGTTTTATTAATAAAAATCACTGGTGTATTATTGTCTATGTTAGTAGTTTTGTTAATAAAAATAACTGGCGTCTGATTATCCATCTGGGTGTTGTTCTCTTTCTTAGGCTCTATGAAAACAACAAATCTATTTTGCAAGTCAACCGACGAGTTTTTATGATTGTTTTCTTCATGAAGTTCCAAAATATGATTCTGTTCGTTCGTTTCATCTTGGTTAACATTATCTGATGAAATTTCCTTTTCTTCAGTACTGGAGCTATCGTGATATTCTTCTCTTGATGCTTGCTCTTTTTTCATGGTGACGTCAATAGTTTCAATTTCTTTATTATTCTTTATTTCTGAAAGTAAATGCAAAGAGTTTTGTTTGGGGTTTAAGGAATCTTTTTTCTTTATTTCCAAGTAGTTTGTAGAAACAGTACCATAATTCCCTTCCACTCTCTTTCCCCCTGTCATATTAAAGTCATCTGCATCTAGAACCCTTTTTGGTAGAATATTTTCAACTTCTTCTTTCTCGCGATCATTATACCTCCCTCCACTTTCGGAGAGATTCTTAAACTCTTCATCGATGTTATCGACAAAAACTACCGGTATTTCGTAGTGAGAACTATTAAAATGTTCATTCATACTTTTATCGTTGTCCTCCTGGGCGGTTTCTGGCGCCATAGCGTGAGGTGTAGAGGCGTCAATGACAACAGTAGATGTATTATTTGTCGAGATGTCATGTACAGACGATATAGGTGACATATCATTAGAAGATGATGACTGGTTTTCGTCGTCTACATGGCTGGTCATCAAAATATTTTTTGATTCGTGAGTCTCACTGAACTTACTTTCTTTATAAAATACGTTCTGAGTGTGATTAAGAAATATCACCGGCGTAGTTTCCTTATAGTTTGTATCTCGTGTGTGATTAAGAAATATCACCGGCGTAGTTTCCTTATAGTTTGTATCTCGTGTGTGATTAAGAAATATTACCGGCGTAGTTTCCTTATAGTTTGTATCTCGTGTGTGATTAAGAAATATTACTGGCGTAGTTTCTTTATAGTTTGTATCTCGTGTGTGATTAAGAAATATTACTGGCGTAGTATCCTTATAATTTAAGTCTTGTGTTTGATTCAAGAATATCACAGGCGTGGATTCCTTATAGTCGTTATCTCGTGTGTGATTAAGAAATATTACAGGTGTAGTTTCCTTATAATTTACGTCGGTATCTTGTGTTTGATTCAAGAATATTACTGGCGTAGTGTCATTATATTTTTCGATCTTATCTCGTGTATTATTCAAAAATATAACTGGTGTTTCATCTCTATTCACCAAATTTCCCTTGTCAGCAGGAAATACCGCAGGAATATTAGTAACGTTTTTAATATCTTCAGTCTTTACAACCGGTTTATCTATATCGGCTTGCATGTCCTCATCATCTCCTATCACTACATCACCAGTATAATTCTTCTTGTTATTGTCGACTTTAATGACACGTTCGCCTATCATGTCTATGGGCTCACTATGCGAAACAAGTTCATTAACATTATCGTCATACGTATCGATCTGAATACCTTCATCTTTTTCGGGTACCAAAGTGTTATTTTTTATACGTTTATCCAAATTTCCGTTTTCTTGAGAATAAGTATGAAGTACTATGCGGTTGTCATTCAGCTGACTGTTGTACTGACTGACTTCTTTATTTCCGTCAAGTTGCTGTGACGTCATGTCTAGAAAAACGACTGGTGTACGGTTTGCTGACGCTGCCTCCCTATGAATTGTTATGTTCACAAACACAACAGGTGTCTGTATCTTGTCATTGTTAACAATTGGTTGACCAGTCTCATTTTCATCGTTTACATTTTGTCCTCTGCTGACAGGCACTTCCTCATCAGAGCTTGTTAAATTCTCCTGTTTGCTGTTCGTTGCATTATGGTCATTAAATTCAGTATGTTTATGTTTGTCGATTTCAACTGCATCTATATGACTTTTAGAAAAAGCATTAGCCGTTTTCGTAAATTTATGATCGTTTTTCATCAAGTTAAAGTTGTTAATCGTAGAATTATTAGTATGTGATATTTTAGTTTCATTTATTATAATTTTGCTTCCATGGATTTTGTTATTTTGCGATTCTATGCGTTTATGTTCAATATAAATCTTCTCTACATTTTTTCTACCAGCATTATTTAATGGTTTCGTTTTTTGGAACAGTGTTTTATTATTACCTAATTTGTCTGGGGAATTCTCGTGAGTCAAGTTCATTACAGGTTTTGATGATACGTTTTTATTATTACCTACTTTGTCTGGGGATTTCTTGTGAGTTATCTTCATTCCAGGTTTGGATGACACAGTTTTGTGTTTATGCCCATCCCTCTTTCCGTGAGCGTTCTTCAGTAACGATAGAGAAATTCTTAGATCATCAGAAACACCGCCAAAACTATTATTTTTATTTTTAATCTTATCAACTCGATATAGTTCTTGTACCGTATCGTTAAAAATGTCGTCTTGAAGTTCTTTTAATAAGTTATCGAACATGAACGGGTTTTTTGTACTATTCTGAAATTTCTCCATTTTTAACTTTAGATCGGCACGAGGTTTATGTTTTTTAGAATACTTTTGAAATTCCTCTAACAAAGCCTGTCCAGCAGTCTTCTCAGTAAGAACTCGTTGAAAGTTTTTCAATTGTAAATCGTCTGGTATGTTCTTCGCATCTTTATATGGATTATCTTTTATGACCACGTGGCTTTCAAACTCTTCCAGTAAAGCCGGTTTTGTAGGATGATTCTGAATTGGTGGTTGCGATCGGCTCCACACCGTTGATTGCAACATTAGTGCGTCGTCTAAATCAAAGTAATTTTGAACTTATCAACCAATATTTTTATTCGTAGTCAATGTTAAATAATACACCATATTACAATAACATTAATGTTTTAATATTGGACCTGATAGCAAATAAAATTTAGAAAAAAATGTTTTTAACAACGGAATTTATCTAAATTTCATAGCATAAAGAATCTTATTATATTATCAGGACCAATATTGAAACGGCATAAAATATTTTGAAATAGTCTTAGTATAGTGAAATAGTATTTCCATAATAAAATTTCAAATATTAGGATTTTGTTTTGGGAGATGGCTTGGAAAAATTATTTGGGTAAAAAACAATCAGTTTTACATTGAAATCTTATCCAACCTTTCTATAGCTTTCAGATTTTTACCTACCATATAATTTTTCTGATGTAAAGTTGTGAAAAGATGTATTGAATATTGAAATACCTTTGTCCGTCTTTTTTAAAGTAGAAGCACCAAAATCTATAAAATAAGGTTTTTGTGAAACTTTCCTCGAGTTGTGCTTTTTGTTGGAATTGCTTGATGCAACGATATGCTTGCGATTACCAGTTTCATTATCGGGTGGGACATCGCCTAAAATTGGAATCAGAGTAGTTAAATTTTCAGACGGAAAAGAGGCATACAATTTTTGTTTAAACTCAGAGCTAGATTTGCAATTGTAATTGAAGTTTTCTAATGCATACAAAGTTTCCGTTTTTACGACTGGAATACACCTTTCTTGAATTGCAATTTTAGACTAAATTTTGATATAGATGTTTCTACTTTAAATGGGGTAGATTTTCGAATTCCTTGATCAATGTTTAAATTGAAAGTATTTAATAGAGGAAATTTTCCAGGATCAGTTACAGCTGTAATCTTAGTTTTTAAATACCTCGGCAGTCCATGACGATATAATAATTCGAATTTGAGACATCAGGTATTTTATCAAATATTTTGTAGCCTTGTATCTTCTCCAGCGTTTGTATCTTCTGGGCGACATATACAATAGCGCCCAAAGGTGTAACCATAACCCACAAATTGTAACCAAATTTTATTGGTTTACCTTGGATATATTTTTTTGCACTATGTCTACCGAAATATGTTACCATTGAATCATCAATACTGTGAAATTTAGGTGGTTATATTTTGTAATACCTTATTTTGACTGGCTTCAAAGGCAATAAGGCCAGTTTTCTCCCTCTGTGTCACAATATCAACTTTTCCTAGTCCACTAGCAGCAGTCCATAAATAAAATATTGGACTAAACAGTGGGATAAATTTTCTACTTTTAATAAATTTTAATAATGTGTGAATGAAGTAGCAGGGGATGGCTACTCCCGAATACACCTGATCTTAGGTATAAAACAAAGTCGATAGATGTGTAAATATATGTTTGTTTTGTTATGTCCTATTCATTGAAATCAATTGTTTCAAGAAATTTGAATAATGGAATACACAGTAAATATATGGTCAAGGTAATACGTGGTTCAAATATTTTTGACAGCAAGGGTATGTGGACTGAAATCCCCCCACCGGTTAGGATTTTGACTCCAATTTTCCCCGGGGTAAGGGAATTCGTAACATTTTGTGCCCAAAATAATGCTAAAGTGAGGTAAGTCGACCGAATATCTAAAAAAATACTTTCCCCGCCGGTGGGGATGTTGTCAAAAAATACTTTCCCGGAGAGGAAATTATGTCAAGAAAAAATGACCCCACTCCGGGGATTCCCTTTTTACCCATGGGATGGGGGTCGGAAAGATTCGAACTGCGTGAAAAATTGATGATATAATTATATATAGGAACAGTAGGAGGGAGCTTAAGTTAGTTTATATTATGACTATAATGTCAACAAAGGGTATATTAAGAAAATGTACATGTACCCTTTTTTTCTGGTGTCAGTAAACTGACATCGAATAACCGTAAAGCTAAATATTATTTTTACTAGATATATCATTACCCTGTTTCCATCGTCTGCCGTTTCGCTACTCTCACTTAGACTCTGAGATATCTCAATAACAATGTTCTCGCACGTATGCGTCACATTGCTCGATACAAATTTAAAATATAAAAACACTAAAAAATAAAACATAGTCGCGCGTCTCTAGTAGACTTAAACCCTACTCGAAATTACAGGTAACGCAACTACGATATCTGTATGATAAATGCAGGATGTAATTGATTATATTATACATAAACATATCAACATCAAACACCAAGAATAATATTATTTTTTATTTATTTGTTGTGTTTTTTTGTGAAAACATTTGAACAAAGTTACGCATGCGTACAACATATTTAGCGTGGAAAAGCCACGCAAATCGGTGTTCAAAGAAACTAATG
>JAUOBW010209998.1:0-13690 GCA_032360285.1 Lepidozona retiporosa | reverse complement strand
TGTCCAATATCAGTAATTATTGCTAAAAATAGACAAAATACAGAGAAAAAAAATTTAGGCCCTCTTAAAGCAAGTATAAATGCCCATTTTGTGTAAAAATATTATTAATTGTCTTTTATTTGCAAAAAAAAATATTGTAAATTGAAATATTAAAAAATCAATATCTCAAAACTATGATTTTGGACTTAAGGCTTTTTTTTCTCATGCGACGATGTAACACTTCTAAAATCGTTGTATATTATAATTGTAAAATAAAACTTGAACAAATATACTCATCGCGGCGTGACATGACATCATTTTGTCGTCTTTATAACGTCAAGATCTTGAAAATTCACGTCTAGATGAAATCATATTTTTTTTGTGAAAATCTGTAAAATATAGCTGGGGATAGATTAATTATATATAATATATGAGGATATTCATTTCTCTAAGATTGTTAGAGGAGACTTAGTGAATATAGCACTAAAAACACATGTCATGTTTGTATCTACTGTTGTGAATGTGATCAACCAATCAAGACAAACATAAAGAGAAGAAAGCACTTGGATTATTCAGGTCTGAAGCTGTTTTACTTTAATCAACATCATTAAACAATCATTACTTGCACACACAGTGTTTGCACTTTCATAATTCATTCACAAACACAAGCTTTGAACCCAACCATACACTTGTATCATAAGTCTTTATTGGACCGTATATTTACCATAGTGCGAACACACCATTATTTGAGGCACTTTTACCGTGCAAATTTTGGGTCCGAACCAAGTGTACTAGATTCCCAGATAAATTATGCACTGGGTAGCTCTTGTTTGGCGCCTCTATTAAGCTGCGCATCGAAACAGTACCTCAACTGTTACGTCCTTTTTTGTTAAATTTTGGAAAATTAAAGTGTCACTTTTTTCATTTTCTTTTAAAGATTATGCATTGTAGTGGTGAAATGCTTCAATGAAATGCTCTGATACATGTGTCATGCTCACCTACATTCTGAGCATCAACATAAATTGGTGATAATAATACTAACTTACTCACTGAATTGGAAATAATACAAATCTTTTCGTTATCCAATTATTCCAAATGAATTCATTACACATAAAAGACCCTCTCTGGATCACAATCAAAAATATCTTTACATAAAAATAATAGGATTATTATATAGTAGATGGAATAACTCAAAATGATTTTTTATTTATTTAAATATATTCTTATGAATATGCTGTGATTTTCTTTCCTTGTCTAATAAAAAATTGAGAAATCCAATACCTGGACCGAAGGCTTTTATTAGTCTCTACCAAATGGATACTCAGCAACAGTTTCCTGGCCTCAAAGTCCACCACTTTTGTTTGATATCTATTTTCATCTTAATAATCGATTATGCAGTAGAGGGCAACTTTTGGCCCATATGGCCACCAAATGAAAATTCTGGTTTCCGGGCCCCAGGCCCCTAAATGGGTCACTTTTAGCCCAAAAATGATATCATCTCAATAAGTTACAGTATGTTCTGATTTCGCTTAACTTTTGTATGATGATGTTGTGTTGTTATTGTTTCTGGTTTTATGTCATTCTATTACCGCACTCACCTGCTTATAACCCTTTAAAAAATATTACCATAAACCTGTGACAAGGTAAAAAGCAACAGATATATTTACCTTAACCGTGGTATTAGGCTTTGTAATATGATTAATACTGGAAACGAGCTGATTTTACAACTCAGATGTCCTTCCTGACAACAAATCCAAGGGAAAATCTATTTAATCAAAAAGCCGCCTATTGCAATTGTCAAGAATCTTGCATAACATGGATAAGGGTTAGCAAGGGTTACAAGATATTTGCAGTTATTATAGCTAATAGATATGTCGATGCACATACTTAAAGAAAATGTATATCGATCTCCATAATTGGCAAAAAATAAAATTTGATAAAGATTTGATAAAATATTTTTAATTTTTGTAAGATGTGGGTAATTTTTTCTAGGGCCTAAATTTGACAGCAGTCATGGTATAATATTGGTTGATTTGCAATTATAATTATTTCCCTTTTATCCAACGGTCATTTAGTCTTGTTTCAATTTTAAAGTTTACCATCCCCCCAGGACAACCCCCATACATTCACTAGATGTTTTTCATAATCCCCACTCCAGGAATGTTAAACTCTGAACGAGGCATTATTAATTAAGAATTTAGCTGATAGATTTTTCATATTCCTGTGAGTCCGGGATTTCCAGCAGCCCTTAGTCACAAGCACTTGTTCAATGTGTGTTTTTTAGTATTTTAAAAGACACTGTTCAAATAGATAAGGCACAAATCTGAAGATTTTTACTGGCGTTTTATATTTATCAAAATCTGTATGAAAATACTTAGAATGAAATATCTGATAGGTGTCGTTTTGAGAAGAAATAATTCAATTGTCCAAATTTAAAAGGAATTTTCTTAAATATAAATTTTTCATGAAGTAATACTGTACAAAAAAAAATTGGTGTAAAAAACATTATAAGTCGTGCACGAGGGGGACCCTTTATGAAAAATCAATTGTACTTGGCCTTGGCAGCAATAAATCGGTTTGTATATACTATACCTTCTTCCCGTATAGTAGCTACCACCAACGATTAATTTGAAAGAAGTATTATTTTGGCCAAAAAAATTCGAAATATTCCTTTGAAGGTTGCTTTGTGACTTTGCCTCGAATCTCTGTAAACCAAATCACTGGCAACCGATTCAAAATCATAGAGAAAGATTTGTAAAAAAACTTTTCCAATTGGTCCCTGGTTGTTTTGCCACAGTAGCGACCCAGATAATGTAAATAAATGGACTTTGTTTTTAGAGAGATAAATCCAATAAATATATTGTGTTCGTCTTTTTACACAGAAAGTTCATCCAATACCGGTTCCAAACATTTTATCACTTGATCTTGTCTACCATTTTTAAGAAAAATCCAGACTTGTACTCAGGTCCTCAAAATGATCATTCTACTAATTATTATATTCACATGCGAACACCCAAAATGCTATCAAAGCATGGGAAATAGATATAACAGTTTACAAATAGATGAAGAAGATTTCTTCGTGCACCATGAAAATATGCATCATGAAAATGGGTCCAATCTTACAACACTGCTTGTTTTCCATGAATTTATAGGACTTTATAACTTACAGTAACCCCCACTATTGACCAAGACATGGGCCTCTAAGACAAGCATTTTATCGCCTTATCGTCTTAAAAAATATGAATTTTAAAAATAATAGGAATTAGGGATATTTAAGGGGGTTGCCATAAACCTATTTTCATACTTCCAAGGCGATCTCCACATTCTAGGGCTCGTCTTTTAATGGCATCACTAGATTTACTAAAAAAAAATGTGTTGAATCTATTTTCAATTGAAATTTTTTAAACTTAACACCCTAACTGTGCCTGACGTAATATTACCTTGAAATGTCGTTTAAACAAACCCTAATTTTAGCTACGTTATTTTGATTTGAAATTAAGTCATAAGTAGCTAATAACATTTTGAGCAAATATTTTAAATTCTAAATTTTTTTATTTTAACCACTAAAAGTCACAATTGAAATGTCCGATAAATGTGATATCTA
The DNA here is from genome assembly GCA_032360285.1 of Lepidozona retiporosa. Lineage (NCBI taxonomy): Eukaryota > Metazoa > Mollusca > Polyplacophora > Chitonida > Ischnochitonidae > Lepidozona > Lepidozona retiporosa. The sequence continues at coordinate 10,107 of JAUOBW010209998.1, read as the reverse complement.
AAGTAAAAAAATAAACAAAAACAAGTAGCTAATAGCATTGTCCGTCACACACTTTTCTCCAAAACCACTCTATAAAATTTTCTGCAATTTTGCTTGATGCTTCTTCGGTACCTTTGTCGAGGAACCATACGTCACACACTTTTCTCCAAAACCACTCTATAAAATTTTCTGCAATTTTGCTTGATGCTTCTTCAGTACTTTTGTCGAGGAACCGTACGTCACACACTTTTCTCCAAAACCACTCTATAAAATTTTCTGCAATTTTGCTTGATGCTTCTTCAGTACCTTTGTATATGTTGAGTCTCGTGTAAGGCTTGTGACAAATCGTCCTTGATAAACGAGTAACAGTATAATTTATTCCATTAAATTTCACCACAGAAAGTCTGCACTCAAATCTTACGGCTAGGAAAACTTAAGAATTTTTATCCACAAACGAAAACAGAAAATTTTAATCACATTAAATAATTTTTGTACACGACACTCAATAAATTACGTACAGTTCCTTGACAAAGAGTACATAAGTCACAACAAGTTATTTTTAATTTAATTAAGTAATCTGATTGGTCGAGAGAATTTCGGACAATTATACTTTTATGGTGTTACAAAAATTATCAAAAAGGGTAATCAGGTGATAAGATTTTGAAAATCTAACCCTCTCATTGATTGAGGTCATTTTGGGAATGCACATTGACAATTCGGTCATCAATAACGATAATACTGTGTGTATTCCATTTGTTGATATTTATGAAAACCTATCAAAAAACGGCCAAGTCGTTCTAGAGCTATTATAGTGTGACCATATTTTTGGATGATTTAGTCTTGGCACCATTACAAACAATAATTGAAACAATTGGAACAAAATGGTGTAAGAAAAACTGCACACACTTGCTTGAAAACTTCAGGGTTGACCTCATCAAATCTATTTGCTTTTAATAAAAAATCTTGAAAAGCGCTGACGATTTGGAATCTAGGTTGAAACATTATACCAAAAAGTTTTTTAACTCACTCAGTTCAATAAGTGCTACTGATATACCCAATATGACTAAAATTATCCTTTTTTAAATTGATATAGCTTTTAAGTTGGAATAGCTTAGTGTTTAATGACCTCATATCTATTTATTTAAAGAAATCAGACTTTAGAAAGTAAATTGTTGGCAAACCACTCCTCTCTGCCTACAAGAGAATAGTAATGACCTATTTCCAACAATCATTTATTTTTTGTTGGCGCAGTCAAATTTTTACATTGAACACGTCCATATACTAGAGAATTATGAGGTTTTTGAAACATCGACCCTGTGTCCATAAACCAGATAGATCACTTACGATGACTCAAAAACCAAGCAAGTGTCAGGGCTCAATGTAAACCCCCTGTTAGTAGAAAAAAATGACTTGATGGCAGGGGTGGCAATTTTCTATATGCTCGTTTTCAACCAGTATTTCTTTACCAATTACAAATTCATTTGACGTAATACCGCCAAAGTTTTTGAGTAGGACAACATGACTATTTATTCCACTTGTTCACAGTGTATTTTGTGGAATAAAAATAAATTTACACACAGATAAATAAAACTTTAAGAGTAAACTTTTGTTGTTAAAATATATTTACATTGTTTTTATGGTTGTAAAACTATTTGTTTTAAGTAAAAATAATAAACTATATTCAGTTTTAAAATAAGTTTATAGGCTTTGTTTTCAAAGCCACTTTCATAAATATTTAAATATATAAATAATAGTTATTTATATGACAAAAACGTCATTCAATTCCTGCATTAAAACATACCTTTTCCATGGACTACATATTATTTAACTGGAAAAGTTTCTAATGGTGGTGGTTAATATGACCAAAGAGAATAGAATGAGTGACAGCTGTTTCTATTTTTTTTCGATTATAATAAATTTATTCAAACTTACTTGTTATAATATAATAATTAATTCATTTATAAAACTTGATAATGGCCTATACTCTAAAATATTCATCAGTGCAGTATCATGCAACAACAAGTGCTAATGACAACAAATATGTGACGCTAATGACAACAAATAAGCGAAGGAGTGCAATTTTTTACTACAATTGTTTACTTGCCTGGACCATAAGCATGAACAAAATTTAAAAAGAAAATTCAAATACATTTATTTTTTCCAAAGAAAGGAAATAAGGTCTTATATATATTAATATGTGGTGGGTATAGGATTTACTTCACTCTTAAAGTTTAATTCAAAAACCTACAGTAAATATTTAAAAAGCTCATTTCTATCATTAGATGCAAAATCGATAATATTTTCATGACACATCAATGTAACATTTTCGAAAATAACCCTACTAAATTTTATATTAGTTATATTCTGTCAAAAAAGACTGACTGATGTTGATTACAAAATCATCAAAGTGCCCGTTTCCTATACGAAAATAAAACATTTTTAGAGAGAAATTAAGTACTGTGTAGTATTAGCTGTCAAATAAAATAAAGAAGAAATTATTTGAGCACTCTTTAATAATATAACCAAACCACTCGTTATTTAAACATATTTTTTTTCCTAAATTCATATCGCCCATATCATTTAAACAAATTTAAAGGAGGAAACTTTTGCGAAAGTAAAAGGTGCCTTTGATGAAATATGACTGTTATACCACTGATTTGAAGTTTGATTTTCGCCGTTTTCACAAAAATTTAAATAGCCGCTTTTGGGGATATTTCGTGAGAATAAACTTTCGGATTCCTTTATGATAATTGGTAGCAATAAACTTTCGCAATTTTTTCAAAAATTCGCAAAATAGAGAATTTCTTTCGCAAAAGTTTGTACCTTTAAAGCCTTGCTTGCACAAGAAAAATGCTTGAACCCATTTGGAAACCAAGCTGAAACTAGCTTGAATTGATATCACGTTTCATGCAAAGGCTGTATAAAGTTATCTCAATCTTGAATAGTTACTCAGTTATAAATTATTTAAACAAGAAATTTGAAATTAACTCAAATTCCTCTGCTTACATGTACTGACTTCATATTAAAAATACACCCTGCTTTTCACTATTTTCATGACGGTAACTAAAATATTTTAGCCATTTTTAAACCAACTGTAAGCTAACAGAAAATTCTTCACATGGACGTAGTGGGATGATCGCCATTCTGTATAATTCATGAGCTAGAATAACCAAAAATAATAAAAATTATGGAGGAACCAGAATAACTTCACCGGGAGGAGGAGGAGGCCTAAATGTAGAAGCGGAGGAAGAATTACCTTCTAAAGCAAAATCCCTCCGTTTCATAACCTCACGCTCCTGTTTTAGCTCAGCACGTCGTTTGATAGTGTCTGTGTCCAGTGTTTCGATCATTTTTTCAACAGCACTATCTAGAACTATAGAACGTACAGCTTTTCCCTTAATTCGTCTACGACACACAGGGCAAGTCTTCTTTTTCTTACTCCACAATAAAAGACAAACCTCACAAAAAGTGTGGGCACATGACAATGTAGTTGCCCCGACAAACAATTCTTGACAAATAATACATGTGAACTCGTCCTCCATTGTCTGGATAACGTTTTGTTTGGCTTCGGTCTCAGCCTGTTTTGATACTTCTTTTTGCTGTATAAGTTGATTCTCTTTTTCATTAATTTGTTTGCGTAATTCTTCGAGACAATATTCTAACTGTTTCTGATTTTCTTCAACGCATTTATATTTTTCAATAAGGCCTTCTTTAGCTTGTAATTGACCAATTAATAAATTCTTTTCAGATTCCTTTTCATGCATAGCTTGTTGTAATCGTTCTTTTTGCCATTCTAACTCATGCTTATATGCTTCATCTTTCTCATGAAGTTTACTATTTAACTTTTCGTTTAGATTTTTTTCTATAAGACTTTTTTCATTTTTTATTAAATCTATTTGCTTATCGAATTCAATTCTTAGCAAATCTTCCTTTTCCTTCAACTGAGATTCTAATAATTTTTGCAAATGAGCCTCTGCTTCAGAACGCTCTAATTCTAAATCTATTTTTTGTTGTTCTAACTTTTCAACTAAACCTTTCTCTGTTTGTACAAGCTGGTTGTTTAGTTCAGCTTGTTTATCTTCTTTTTCTACAAGTTGTTCTGTTAATTTCGTGATTTTATCTTCTTGATCCTTAATCTGAGCAGCATTGGATTCAATTATTGTCAGTGAAGCTGAATCGACTAGTTTAACACGTTTCATAGGAGAACATTCGAAATCGTCAGTAGTCGTTGAAGTTTGCCAGTCATTTCGAAATTCGATTGGTATTCTCTCTAATATATATTCAAATTCAGATGGTAAATCTGCCATCCCGCATCCAAATGCAATTCTTTCTCCAATTTTCACTTGATGTTGTTCACCTGGTTTGATTCGCCGCCCTTCTATGTAGACGCCGTTAATGCTCTAAATCAAAACAAAACTTGTATCAGAAGTTTTTAAAAAGGCTTAAAACATCACCTACAGTGACTGGACTCTCTATATTATGGATCTAGATTAACTTTATTGCACTCGACAGTAAAACAAGTAGACCTGTAGACATTGGTTATATTTTCAGAGATGTGGCTTGCTTACGTTGTTCATCTTATAGTAACATACTAAGAATTATCATGGATATATAAGATTTTGAAAAATCAAGCATTCTGAAGGGCATAGAGCATTTCGGGATATAAAAAGCGAATTTTTCAGACACATTTTCCTGGGAGGAATCATTCAGGCAAAATATTGAAAAAATTGTTAGAGTCGATTTTTGTTAATATATGAAAATGTCAAATTTTGGACTGTTTCAGCTCATTTCTGCTGAATTGACAATTTTATCGAAAATCGGGTTGTCACTTTTTTCACATATTGTCCCCTATAGTCTGTGTCCAATTGTTCGCCATGTGCACACTGTGTCCAATTGTTCGCCATGTGCACAGACCTATAGTCTGTGTCCAATTGTTCGCCATGTGCACAGACGTATTTAAAAGCAATTTTATTTTCGAAATCCATTAAATTAAGTATAATTTAAAAGATAATTTACCAGGGTAATGGGGCACATTCAAGTTCCCCCAAAGGAGAAAAATATTTTTAGAAAATAGGGCTGTCACTTTTTTCACATACTGTCTCCTATTTGTGACATTTTATTAAAGTATGTCCATCAATAACTATTGGCTAGAATTTAACTGCAAATATCTTCTAACCCTTGCTAGCCAACCTCACCCCCATGTTATGCATTAAAAGCAATTTTATTCTTGAAATCCATTATTTTAGTATAATTGAAAAGAGGATTTACCAGGGAAATTGGGGCACATTTAAGATACCCTGAAGGAGAAAAAAAAATCTTCAAAAATTTCTCAAGTGATGTTTTTCTGATACAGAATTTGATTCTTATCATTTTTGGCTTCAGATTCTTGTGCTGAAAATGAGTGGTTCTCGAGTTATTGATGATATATAGATAATTTGGTCAAGTGTCAAAAAAAATATTTTTTTCTCAAAAACCTTCCAAGTGATGTTTTTCTGAATAAAAAATTTACGCTGAAAAACGTTATTGTTGAAAATCTGAAAATGTACAGTTCTAGAGATAAACGAAATTAAAATAAGGTCACGTGACTAATATTTTGCTAATAAAAAATTATATTTTATCCAAATATATTTGAAGTGATGTTTTCCTTTTAACTTAAATTTGACGCTGAACATTTTTCATCAGAAGTTTATGCTGAAAATGAAAAGCTATCTAGTTATAGTTGCATGACCCTCATTCGATTCTAAACTAAAAAATTCATGGAAGCTCGCGAAGAAAATGTTTTCCTACCTTGTTTCACAAGTTTTTCTCATGAAATAAAAGTTAAAAAAATACTACTTTGATTAAACTTATAAATAAAATCATTTTCGATCATTCACGGAAGTATATGCCAAAATTTCAATTTTAACATTTGTGAAAGTTTTTGCTTGCAAAAGTTTGTATGTCTAAAGAGGTATATTTGTTACAACACCACACAGATGCCAAAATAAAGGCTTGATACTAAAAGGGTTAAGGGTGGGGTATTTAGATTTCAAATTTAAAGACATTCACTGGTAAGAGTTTCTCTGTATATCAATTCAGCTTGTGGAAAATATGATCAAATTTGGAATTCAATGACATAAATAAACTGGACTTGACTGGAATATTCTGGTTTTCAATGTATTCTGTCAAGACCGTGACTATATTCGGTTTTTGAAGGAGCCACTTTTGGAGCGCCCTTGTGAGTTATATACTGTAAATGTCCAGTCTAGATGGATTTTGGTTGCCGTAAAAAAAATAGCCGCTAAAACAAATTAAAACATTCCAAAACTCAATTAAAACAAAAATTCAGCTGTAATAAAAAAAGTAACAGGCATTTCAAATATTCTAGAAGGTGGTAATTAAATCATGCAAAATTCAAAAACAAATTATAGCATCGTTTTCAAGAAAATTGAAAAAATTTAATTTTTGGTGTATATTGTCGATTTTTTTGAGTCCCAGTACTCAAAAACGAGAATTTTTGGCAGGTTACCATTTGGGCAAAAATAAGCCCCCTATGTGGGCCTCTAACATCATGGAACATATAAAAAAATTACTATAGCACCTTTTCGAGAAAAATGAAATAATGTCATTTTTGGTGTATTTTTTTCGATTTTTGGAGGCCCAGCACTCACAAACAAGAATTTTCGGCGGGTGAAAAGTTACCTCTAACTTCATGCAAAATTAAAAAAAAAGCAATAAACAGATTTTAGGAAAAATCCAAAAACGTTAATTTTAGGCATAAACTCCTATTTTTAGTGCAAACTTAGACCAAGTAATAAATTTTATTCTAAAGGTTTGCGCAAGCAAGTGTGCTGCATGTTGGCAAGCCAAATATAAGAATCTATTAGTTAATATCCTACTAACATCATTAACTATGTAAAACCTAAATGCAAAAAAAAATTTCAAAAAAAAAATCGAAATCGAAATCGGCTAACTATGCTAATGTATGCTTTGTCAATTTTATTTTTGGGGAATTCGAGATCCACTAGCTCGGGTAAGGAAATCCATACTCAGTTCTTGCCAAATGTGCGACTGCGTCGAAATACGCGCTTCGCGCGTTTTCGAGCTTGCGCAATAAGTAAATTTTTCGAGGTAAACAAATTGTGAAAATCTAGTGGGGCTACGAAAATTTTCGTTAGGGGGTGCCAAATTTTAGGGGGTACTTTTTTTGCGACATTGATCCAAGTTAAAATTGTATTTTCTATTTTATGCTTTTTGTAAATTTATGTTGATTTATAGAAAAATAAGCCCTGGAAAAGATGTTGCAATATCCAGGCTTGACAACAAAGAGAAAATTGCTTTCGCAACGATACTATTTGATAATTATTTTTCTTAAAATCTAGTGGGGAAATTTTTAGTAAAAGTTCAAACATACTCATTGGCCGTGTATGACTTAAAATACTAGCAGGAAAAGGCAGTAAAGGTAAAGGATATATCATTTACTCATTCGAAAACTATAAGGCGAATCCTGCTCGTGAAATTATGATTTTTGCTTTTCATAACGTTGGCTGAAGGTAGCACAAATTATTTGAAAATTAAAGTAAAATTATATTTATCACTATGTAACGAAATACATCGGTTAAACTATCATTATATGGGCTAAAACCCGTCGAATAAATATAAATTTGAATTTTTTATCGGATTTGCCCTTAAAATTAGCGGATCGCGGATCCAGTCTAAATTTTTGAAGGATCTGCGGATTATTTATTTAAAGGCTTTTGATTTTTACCTTATAATTTAATAATAGCTAAATTGTCTACATGGTATTAACAACCGTAACAGCCCTTTTTCAATAGTTACCTTGTGAATCGCTTTGAACGCACGAAACATGGTTTGCATGGCTCAAGATTTTATTAGGTGTTCAACAAGGCTCTGTACTACGTCACATTTTATTCAATATTTCTATAAATTATCACATATTGCCTTAATCGAGCTTAATTATTGTACAATATTTTGCAGGTTTGCTGATCAGTATATTCATGCGGATCACCACTAGAGATCGTTTTATCTCAATTAAATATAGCTCGTGTCACTAAACTGGTTTTAAGATAACCAGTTATAGTGGAAAATCTACGATAGTTCCAAATTTTGAGTTTGGGGGACATGTTAACCCTTTAAGGTGTGTGGTTATTTTTTAAAATTCAAAAATATGGTCACGTGACCTGTAGAGGGGTTACGGATGCGCAGTATCGAAACCTCGCTTTTAAAACGCATTTTTTGGCCATATTTGTTTAAAATTGTATTAGCTGCGTAGCGCACTTGGTCTGGAATAAGAATACCTTCTACAAGTGCCTTAAATTAAGCCTTGTTTACACGGTATTCTAACGCCGTAATATTACGGCGATAACACTTAAATGGTTAATAAACCCAGTTTTTATTATCATCATGCCCATGAGGCTGAAAATCAAATATTTGATAGTTGAGCATTCGTTCTCAGTTCGAGATTCGGTAAGAAAATCCCATTATTGAGTATTGTGCATTAATTTGAAAAATATTGGTTAGGTAATAATGTTGTTTATGGCTAAAGTTAGTTATGAAAAATTTCAGAGAGTATTGATTTCTTTCGTCTGGGGATGTCCATGTTAGTCTTCTTAAATTACTATGTTTAAAAACCAAGTTACATATTTGACGAAAAGCTCATTTAAAGCACATCCTCTTTCGTTAAATTGACCTAATCTAAAGTTTCCAGCAACTTCATATGACCAATTGTAGTTGAAGTATCACCATATCACATGAATGGGATATTTGATCAATTGTTTTATACTAAAATTCGATAAAAATTGCTTATATTGTTTTAATAAGTGATAGTTTTAATATGTTGGAAAGTTTTCGGTTAAATTAAGGTTAGTTCCATCAAAAAGATATTTTCCGTTTTTGCATAAGTTTATATTTACATCACCTAAATTTATGACCTCTTTATGCTAATTACAGAGTTTATTGGAGTCGCTTGATATATAATTTCCAAAAGGTGTCTTTGACTTGCAGTCTATAGTAATTAGCTTTGAATTTGGTAGTAAGATTTCACAAAATATGTTCTCGATTTCATTTGAGAAAAAAGTAGTTCGAACAAAACAAATATCCCTTCTAATGTAGCATGTAACGCCTCCACAATTTCTATCCCTGTCATGACGAAAAAGCTCATAATTGGAATGTCGATTTGCCAATTTCTTACAGAATCTTAGCAGTAAAACGCAACTCTATAATTTTAAATAAAAGTCTGTTTATATTAATATGAAAAAAGGGGACCAAATATTGGTATTCAGTTGAAATTTTTCAGTAGCTACAGGGTTTATAGTCATATCTCCAGTAGATGATGTTGAAACAAGTTTTTGTTTATATGAAAATATTGGTTTGAACAGATATGAATATTAAGTAGACCTCATTTGGATATGCAACGTTTTGTTATATCACTGCATATTTTCACTTAATTGAAAAAAAAATCCAAATGTGTACAAGAACTTAGGTCCTTGAACACATGGTTAATTTCAAAAGATATATTTCTTAAAGCAAAGTTCACTATTGCAAAACAGAATACATTAAATATTGTGATCTTCCTCGTATTCAGTAAAATAATTAGAAACATTAAAATATAAAAAATAATAAATTGGATGAATTTCCTGATCATAATTAATATTAGATAATGTATTTAACGAGAAAAGCCTATGGTGTTTGTAGAAGGCAGATACCCCTGTCATAGTGTGATTAATATTATTATATATAAAAATAGTTAGAATAAAGTATAAAATGAACATAAAGAATTTAAATTAGTAGAACACAGTGAAATGGAATAAGAAGGAAAAATATGGGGTAAAAGAGATGAAGGAGGTGAATAATGGGGATTGTTAGATAGGTCGTTTTTTCATATTAAAAGTAAGAGAGGACCAATCACAGAGCATTGAAGCATGAAAATAACACAGGGGTCCTAGAAATAAACCCTGAAACGATTCGTCTACTTAATGATAAACACCCGGACGCAGAGCCACTTCACGAAGATATGCTGCTATGCGGTCCAATAAACCATGTAGACCCAATCATATTTGACGAACTAAACGCAGATTTAATCCGAAAAACAGCTTTTCAAATGCAAGGATCTGCCGGTCCATCTAGATT
>JAUOBW010208887.1:0-13700 GCA_032360285.1 Lepidozona retiporosa | reverse complement strand
GTAAATACAGTACTGGTCTAATTTAATTTTGGAAAAATTGGTTCTGCAAGTTCGTTAAAACCATTTTTAATCATTATTAAATGATGATGACGGCATGGATGTGACGATGAGTGATATAGCTGCAAAAGATCGGGCTTCTGATATACTCTTGAGAAGAAAAAAAAATCTACAAGACTTGGATATTTTAAGAGAGAGCCTTGGAATAAAATCAGTAAGTTAATTGTTATTTATGGTTTAAGCCAATTTTAGTTTATATTTTAATTTATTGTAGTTTTTTATTTTATTATTATTATTATTATTTTTAAGTTCGGAGTAATCCGAAACGGCCAAAACTAATCTTTTTGTGTGAATTGGAAAGTTTAGTGACAATGATTTTTTTGTGTTTTGCGTATGATAGCGCAGTCTGTCTTCAATCATTCATAGGTCACTGTGACAGATTGACTGTATACACATTACTTCTAATTAACACATAATTCTGGGGCATTAATTAAAATGTTTAAGGGGGTGTTTATTTGAGGTTGACGTTTAAAAGAAGGCAGCGTTTTTAAAAAAACCATTGCTATGTTTGTATTTTTATCAAAAACAGGCTGTATTTTTTGCGTTTTTAACCCCTTGTTGACTAAATTAATCGCTTTATATGCTCTGAAAAAGGGGGAGTTTATTCGAGGGGGCGTTTAAAATAAGGGCCGTTCAATCAATGCATTATAGTAAATACATCAGGAAAAATGTTATTACGAAATCAGGAAATTGGATCGCATTTTACACAAGTAGCACTATTTTAAACGCCAATGTTAGGAATAGGAATAGGTGCAAACAATTAAAAGGAAAGAAATTTGAGTCAGCTTCTGTTTCATTTATATAAACAGGAAAAAAATACCAGACGGAAATTTAATACTCTATTGGTAAAATTTAAAATACTTTATTCCATCTATATAATATTATATAAATGGAATAAAGTATTTTAAATTTTACCAATTGAGTATTAAATTTTCGTCTGGCATTTTTTTTCCGAATGTACTGTTTTAAGTTTTCTGTCAGTCAAACAATGAAAAGCCTGTATTAAGCCTCCGCCCAATAATGTGATTGATATTAAAGTAATTAAATATTATAAAGCTTTTTTACTTTTATTTTATATATAATTTTTATTTATATTTGAAGTTCTTTTTAAATTATTACTATCTTTTGACCTAACTTATTATATTTAACAGGACACATTTTAAAAGCAGTATATTTTACTGAATGTTGAATAATATAAATGTTCATAATAATAATAAAAATAATAAAAAAAATCTGGGGGAGCTTTCTACACTTATTTTTTGAACTTTTTTTTTGAATTTTCTAAGATCTAAATTTCATTTAAAGTTTTCTTTAGTCTTTTTTGATAATTTCCAGCTAAACCGCTCCAAGGAGTTTTTAAGGTTTTTCATGAATTTAAGGTACTGAGAGTAAAAAGGAAAAGTGGTGACAAAGCCCGAGTTTTGAAAAAAAAATTATCTGGGGCCTGACGCGCCCAAATCGCACCTGAAAGCTTAAAAAATAGGTTTTTTGGTATTTATCAAAAGTGGCTCTAAGGATTTTGCAATTTTTTGTATAAAGTTCGACAATAGCATAATTTATGGGATGGAGCGAGTAGGTTCTGTCAAAAAATTCATCTCTCTTATTGGTTGGGTTCCAGGGATTTTGATTAGTTAGTTAGAATGTGATATGCTTATTCAAACTACATTAACCCAAGGAAAATTTTTGGTCTCCCTAAAAATGTAAAAAAAACAACTAATATGGATGAAAACATATAGATGATTTTGCAACTTTATTAAAAAAAATTTCAGACTTTTGTAAAAAAAAACTGCTTTAGGGATTTTTTTCCTTAAAGATAGAGTTCAATTACCAGCCCGGTTACTGGGCCAGCCCGCCCTCCATATGAACAGCCCTTAAGACCCTATTTACCCATAGCTGCAGCTTTTCAAAACTTGGGAGATGGTAGAGTTGTAAATTTTTGCAACAAGGGGGATGGGATATTTTTCAATTTAAGGAGGGGGCTTGATACAACAGCGTTGTGAAACATTTTATGTTTTGATAATAAGATTATCGTCAACCAAATCTTTTTGGGCGAACAAAACAATTAACTACGTAAAAAAACTTAACCCCTTAACTGTTAAAGGCGTCTATATACGCGCACCAATACTTTCGAAAAAATTCAAAGACGTATATATATATATATATGCATGGCTATCGAAAAATGTAAATGGCATATATACGCAAAATTTATTTGAGAGGGTATGAACTCGACCTTTTCATTCTTTTTTATGCTATGGTAAGTGTAACCATTTTTATCTGTTAGTCTGAGCTTTTTTGAATAGTTTTGCCTCTAAGTTTGTACCATGCGTAGAAGTCTCACAGTCTAAGTTTATATATGTGTTATTTTACGAAAAAACCTGACACTGAGGTTATTGCGGCCGAAATTAACCTGACACTGAGGTTTTTGCCAAAATTTTAAACGTGACAGTTAAGGGGTTAATATAAATTTCTGTCAATATTGCTCTTAAATTTATTCACTTACCAGTTTTAGCGGCTTTAAAGCCTCGAATTTAAAAGAGGAGAGTACTGCAAAAATTGTTTTTTTGAGGGGGCTAGAAAATTCCAATTTTGAGGCATTTTTTGAGAGGGGCTGTCGAAGCTATGTTATTCCACAGGTTAAGGGGATTTTAACTCACCTTTTATTTTTGCTCTTTATTGCAAAGCGTTGAATATTTTAGGTATTTTTTTTTCTAAAAAAGTTTCGAGATTCTTGTATACAATGATGTCATAATATTGAAATAAAGACTTTAAATTTTAGTTGGCTAAAGATATTTTTGAAGATTGCTCATGTAAAAAAAAACTCGTGTTGAGTTTTTACAATAAAGCAGAAGTTTAGCAACAATGGTTTGAATTGAATGTTTGTCTAAATCATTTTATTTTTTTTTTGAAAATTTTAACAAAAATAGGAACGGGGACTAAATTTCAAGTTTATTTTTTGTTTAGAAAAAAAAATTGAATCCATTGGCCAAGTTAAAAGGTAACTTTAAATTGTTTTTGCAGCAGAGCTAAAACTTAATTAATGAGATTTGAGAAGTTTGTACAGCATATAGGGATTTTCTAAAAAACGGCTCTTTGCTAATTTTTTGCATGAAACTAATTCACAGCGTGAATCATCAAATGACGAAAGTCATTAGTGCCAAAAAATTCTCGGGCCTGTCCAGGCAGGCCTAAAATGTTCCGAAATAGGCCAAAAAATGAGGTTATTTGCTATTTTCTCTTAAATGACTCTAAGGGTTTTGCTAATTTTTTCATGAAACTAAATCACAACATGAATCATCAAATGAGACCAGTCGTTAGTGCCAAAAAATTCTCAGGCCTGTCCAGGCAGGACCAAGTTTGCCTAAAATGGTCAAAAAAGGCCAAGATAATGAGGGTTTTTTGCTATTTTCTCAACAACGGCTCTAATTTTTTGCATGAATCTAATTCAAAGCATGACTCGTCGAATGACGCGAGTCGTTATTGCTAAGAAATTCTCGGGCCCTTCCAGACGGCTTAAATTTACCCAAAATGGTCCGAAAAGGCCTAAAAAGGAAGTTTCATACTTTTTTTAATTGACGTTGTTTTTTCGTTTCCTTTAGCTAATTTTATGGGCTAAAAACTACAACAAACAAAACCAAACAAAAAAGACAAAAAATTGGCTATGTTTAAACTTTTTACTAAAAGTTTCGCGTAGTATTTTCTCGGATGACCGTTTTTCAAAAGTTTCGCGGAGTTTTGTGAAATTTAATCTCCACGAAAATTAATCTCATTAAGGTATATATTTCAGGAGTTAGAAAAAACTAACAAAACAATATTTTGTAATGTGTTCGTCTGTTTTAGCTAATTTTATGGGCTAAAACAAACAGAAACAACAACAACCAACAAATAAACAGCAAACAAACAACAAACAAACAAAGAATGGCAAAAAAATTAGCCATGTTTAAAAAAAAATTTCGCGGTTGGACGTTTTCAAATATTTGGCAGAGTTTTATTTTCGCAGATTGGCCAAAAATTCGGGAAATCCGTGAAAATTATTCTCCGCCAAAATGAAACTTAATCTCGTAAATAATTTCTCAAACAGCCTTAAGGATTTTGCTAATTTTTTTGCATGAAACTAAATCAAAGCATGCCTCATTAATTGAGGCAAGTCTTAAAATTCAAAAAAATTCTCAGGCCTGTCCAGGTTTGCCCAAAATTCCTGAAACAGGCCAAAATAAGTTTTTTCCATTTTTCTTAAAATCCGTCTTTGTGAGTAGCCTATTTTTTTTGCTTGCAGCTAAGAATTAATGCAGTATACATTAACTGTTGAAAATTATTACCAGAAAAAAAATATTTTTGTGCCTGCCAAAGCATGCCAAATATACCCAAAATAGCCCATAAAGGTTTTTTTTCATTTTTTAAAAAACTTGCTTGCGATTTTGCTAATTTTTTGCATGAAACTTATTTATAGCATGACATATCAAATATTGGAAGAAGTTAAGTGCCAAAAATTGCTTGGGCTCATCTAGAGGCATGCCCGAAATGTCCAAAAATGGCCCCAAAATCATCATTTTCGCATGTTTCTTATGTAAATTTTTGCATGTAGCTGGGAAATAATGTTGTACATCGACTGTCTAAAATTATTACCTAAAAAGTTTTTCGACCCTGTTTCTGTTTTAGGCATTTCTCACATTTTTCTTAAAATCCGTCTTTTTGATTTGCTTAATTTTTTGTATGTAACTAGACAATATTGTTCTATATCAACTACTGAAAGTAGTTATCAGATTGTTGCTGTACAATAAATAAATTTTTCTTAATACTCTTTTTTGAAGAGATATGGACACTTTATCTCTGTGGAAAAAATGGAGCTGTTACTTTTTTATCATTTTCCTTGATTAAGTTTAACGTGTTACAACTTTTTCCATATAGGGATTCTGAAAATGGGACCTCAACAGTGAGACACATTTCTATTTTTTTAGTCAATTACAATTTTCCAATTATAAAAAAATCCAAGTAAGTTTTGGGTAAAAGTTTGGGACCTCCACAGTGAGACACATTTCTATTTTTTATTCAATTACAATTTTCCAATTATAAAAAAATCCAAGTAAGTTATAGATAAAACTGTGAAAATGTATATGAACGCGTCCAGGAACAACCTCAATCAAATAATAAATATGCAATAATTCTCTGTTGTTTGAAAATTTTCAAGTTTTTTTAAAAAGTACATCAAGCATATAGCACAAAGGTTGACTAAACTTTTTAGTTTTGTCCGTTTCGGATTACTCCGAACTTATAAATAATAATAATAATAATAATAAAATAAAAAACTACAATAAATTAAAATCTAAACTAAAATTGGCTTAAAACCATAAATAACAATTAACTTGCTGATTTTATTCCAAGGCTCTCTCTTAAAATATCCAAGTCTTGTAGATTTTTTTTTCTTCTCAAGAGTTTAGCAGAAGCCCGATCTTTTGCAGCTATATCACTCATCGTCACATCCATGCCGTCATCATCACTTAATAATGATTAAAAATGGTTTTAACGAACTTGCAGAACCAGTTTTTCCAAAATTAAATTAGACCAGTACTGTATTTTACTGAAACTCGAAATGCAAAACTATGTTTTTCAGTTAGGACTTTGCTATTATTTTGAATTTCTAAATGAGATTTTAGGGAGGTTAAACAACCATTTTAATCAAATGGCTTCAGATACTTATTTAAACCAACATGAACAACTATATAGTGTCCATCGACTTTTTAAAACAAAACTTCCCTCTCCATAAAAACGAAAGAGTGACATTTCCCAAGTTGAAACCTTACAAAAGAGCTTAAGCAAAACTTTAACCCCAGGTATTAAATCCCCTGGCTTGGAATACTTTTTCACCCCCAAGAAAATGGTGATAAATAAATTTAATTAACCAAAAAATAGACAAATAAAGGTGGATAAAAAATAAAAAGCCAGAGGAAATCTTGATTTTTGGAATTTTTGGGTTATTTTGGGCTTTTTGGCACACCATAGGAGAAGCTGGATTTTTTTAAAGCAACCACAAGAGGAATATCTATTGAAATTTGTTATTATTTAATTTCTTGCAAAAAATAGCAAAATGCTTAGAGCCGTATGGGACGAACGAAAAATTGTTGGTGTATTGGGGACATTTTGGGCGTTTTGGCACCTCGTAGGAGAGCCCTGTGATTATTTTTATAGCAACTGCTAGTGCTAGCTATTGGATTATACTATTATCTAACTCCATACAAAAAATTAGCAAAACTCTTAGAGTCGTTTTGAAGAAAATAGCAAAAAACCTCTATCTTTGGCATTTTGATCTTTTTGGCACCCTGTAGGAGAGCTCCATGATTTTTTTGATAGCAAGCACTAAGTGACATCTACTTTGATATCCACAACCCAGAAGGTCTCAAACCACTCACGCGGTTACACCTCAACTTTAGTCACTTCTTAAGGCACCACAAATTCCTTAAAGATTTTCGCCACACTTTAAACCCTCTTTGTAGCTGCAATATTGAAATTGAAACTACTATACACCATCTGATACACTATCCAAATTACAGCATCTTCTTTTATATGGTCTTCCCGGTCAAAGCTCTGATATTAATGCATCTATTCTTAAATGTACGATTGCGTTTTTGAAAGCGTCTGGAAGGTTTGATATGCCCCTATTCTGAAAACGACGAACCTCTCACTACATGTTAGTTTATTTATTTATTAGTTTTCTTAGCATAATATTTTTATTCCCGAACATTTTTTCGGATTTATTGTGATTTATGTTTTTTTTTTCGTTCGTTTTGTTTCTTGTAATTTATTATACTTTTGTGAAATAAAGAAAAAAAAGTAGGAGAGCCTCAAAATTTTTTTGGCAGTAACCGCCGCTACTGCTATCAACTAAATTATGTCATTATCTAACTCCATGCAAAAATTTGCAAAATCCTTAAAGTCGTTTTTGAGAAAATAGCAAAAAACCATGATTATTTGCATTTTGGGGCCTTTTTGGGCTTTTTGGCACCACGTAGGAGAGCCCCAAGAATTTTTTATAGCAACCGCTACCGCTACCTATTGAATTATGTTATTATCTAACTTCATGCTAAAAATTAGCAAAATCCTTCAAGTCGATTTGGAAAAAATTGCAAAAAACCTTGATTTTTTTGGCATTTGGAGGCCATTTTGGGCTTTTTGGCACCCCATAGGAACGCTCTGTGAATTTTGTGATAGCAACTGCTACTGCTACCTATTGAACTATGTTATTATCTAACTTCATGCAAATAAATAGCAAATTCCTTAGAATTGTTTTGGAGAAAACAGCATAAAACCTCGATTTTTGGGCCATTTTGGCCAAATGGGCCCTGGAGAGTTTTTTTCAAATTTGGGCTCTGTCACTTTTCTTCTATTATAGCACCCTAGCTTCATGCAACAAAAAAAAAACAGAAAAATCCTTACAGTGGTTTTGGAGATTTTTGCTTCACTGACAGACTGACGGAGCTCATTCCATGGCCTTTCACGTTACATGTGGGTCCAACAAAATATGTAAGCAAAATGTATAGAAGGACACCATGCACGTTTCGGAAAAATGTTAAATAGCGTGTGATGTAGCTAGCGAAAGTTCAGCAAGACTTATTGATCGAAGAAATTGTGTTTGTGATGTTTTTTTTATCTAAACTTAAAATTAAAACAAAGAAACTTTTCATTAATAATGAAATTTAAAACTGGTGCGCTATTTTAAACTGAGGAGTATTACCAAATGAAAAAAAACGTTTATTTGGCGTCAAAACATAGTTTGCTTACTTTAAAGGGGTGAAAATTAAAGGAGGTGAAAAACGAAAAGAACTAATTATAAAGAGATGAAATTTTATGGGAAAAGTATGTGGTTTATTCAAAAAAATTAAAAATTACTTACTCTGATGATAACTCTTGTTCCACAATCTAGAAAAAATGAAATGTTTAACAGAAGGTATTTTCTTAGTTTCCGAATAAATCGAACTTACTCCAAGAAATATTTTTTTGTATAGTAATTACAAAATTTTAAAAGAAGGGAACAAGGTGCACCTCAAAAAATTCAAAATGAGCGGCTGAGTTTTTTATTTCCCTCTTCTAATTTCAAAATCAAGTTTCAAAAAAGTCTCCTTTGTGGCGCAATCTCTAGGTAATAAAACCAAACAAAAGTTTCGCTAAATTAAATCAAGAAAGAATAGTGCAAATTTTAAAACTTAATTAAATTTTTTAAAAAAATTAATTTGATTCCAACTTCAGTCTCTTGTTGAATTTGTCAACGCTTTTTTAATAAGATAAGTACTATCCCCAAACTAGATTATTTCAACCCACGTCCGACTAATAAAATTTTTAAATCAAATGGTTAAAAATGATGTTAAATTTACAGCCAATAATTTTAATATTTTTTTCTTAATTGTGTTTAATTTCTAAATTTTTCACATAAAAAGGGAATTTTCTAGAGTTATCTTTGTGCTATATTTCAAAAACGTAGCACCACAATTTCACTTGAACAATCGCCCAAAAGGCGTGAAACAATTTGTAGTGAATAAAAGTTAAAATTTTTCATTAATTTTATACTAACATTATATCGCTCAATTATTCTATAATTTTAGAGCACTCTTTTTGTAGAAATACATACTAATATTTCTTAACATTTATATATATATTCTAAGATGTGTTGCCAAACTAGGGTTAAAGTAGACTTCTGCAATACTCATTTAGGCATTTGAGTGAAATTTTAAAAAGTACCATGTACCATCTTCAACCACCAATGATTCTTCAATCATAAGTCCTGAGTCGTTAATTATTGACACATC
The DNA here is from genome assembly GCA_032360285.1 of Lepidozona retiporosa. Classification (NCBI taxonomy): domain Eukaryota; kingdom Metazoa; phylum Mollusca; class Polyplacophora; order Chitonida; family Ischnochitonidae; genus Lepidozona; species Lepidozona retiporosa. The sequence continues at coordinate 4,848 of JAUOBW010208887.1, read as the reverse complement.
TAGGAGGAATGGTAAAAGAATAACTCAGGGTTTCCTTTTGAGTTTAATTATTTAGGTCTAATTATTTTAAACTGCCTGAAAAATTTATGCTATTGATTGTATGAAAAGAATGAAGATTGTATTAACAAAACAAAATTTTGCAATTTTAACAACTTAAGGATTATAATAACAAAAGCAATTAGTAGCATATCAAAAACATTAACACAAAGCATTCATTGTAATAAAATATAACTTAAATACATATAAACATACTTTAAAACATGATTTTTACCCCTAACACAGGCTTTTTTAGCCCCCAGGCCCCCTTAAAGGGCCTAAAATAACCGCCACACTAATCAAAAAAAATATTTTATAATTACTAAGCTTCACTGAAAGTTTGAACCAAATCGGTCGAAGAGTTAGGGAGAAAATCGCTAGAACATGATTTTTTTTACCCGCTGATAGGGCCATCTTAGCCCCCATGCCCCCCAGGAGGGCCTAAAATTAGCTGCCAGACTATTGAAAAATTTCTTTCATATTTACTAAGCTTCACTGAAAGTTAGAACCAAATCAGTCAAACGGTTTTAGAGAAAATGGCTAAAACGTAGGTTTTTACCCACTGACAGGGCCATTTTTAGCCACCAGAGAGCCGAAAATAGTCGTCAGGCTAATAAAAAAATTTCTTTTATATTTACTAAGCTTCACTGAAAGTTTGAACCAAATCGTACAAATGCTTTTGGAGAAAATGGTTAAAAAATGTTTTTTTACCCCCTGACAGAGCCATTTTTAGCCCCCAGGCCCCAAGAAGGCCGAAAATAGTCGTCACACTAATCAAAAAACTTCTTTTATATTTTCTAAGCTTCACTGAAAGTTTGAACCAAATCCGTCAAATGGTTTCAGAGAAAATGGCTAAAACGTGATTTTTTTACCCCATGAAAGGGCTATTTTTAGCCCTTAGGCCCCCCTAGGAGCGCTGAAAATCATCGTCACACTAATAAAAAAATTTCTTTCATAATTACTAAGCTTTACTGAAAGTTTGAACCAAATCGGTCAAAGGCTTTTGGAGAAAATGGCTAAAACATGATTTTTTACCCCCTGACAGGGCCATTTTTAGCCCCCAGGCACCCTAAGAGGGCCAAAAATAGTCGTCACACTAACCAAAAAAAATATTTTATTCTTACTATGCTTCACTGAAAGTTTGAACCAAATCGGTCAAGCGGTTTTAACGAAAATGGCTAAAACGTGATTTTTTACCCCCTGATAGGGACTGTTTAGGCCCAGTACCGAAAAACAAGAATTTTCTTTGGGTAACCATATGGGTCAAAAGAAGCCTCCTATAGACCTCTAACATCATGCAAAATTTTAAAAAGATTTATGGAGCGGTTCTGGAGAAAGTAGACAACAAAGGCTTGATTTTAGACCTAAAATGACGCTTTTCGGGTACCCAATGGGCCCAAAAAGGGGCAACAGGATTTTTTTTCTAAAAAACGAAATAACCTCTGGAGATATTACCGGTCCGACCTATCATACAAAATTTCAGAAAAATTCACAGAACGGTTTTGGAGAAAAGTGTGTGACGCACTGACGGACGGACAGACAGACGGACGGACGGAAGTGAATTTAGGTTCCTTTCTGAACTTTGTTCCTGAACTTTGTTCGAGAAACTAATGTATATTTAATACATTCTTCTTATCTATTCAATATATTTTTTTCGTAAACGGTCAAGCCGCAATTTGACAGTCAAACCGCAGTTATGGTCAAGCCACATTGATGGTCGAGCCGCAATGTTTCATAGACCGAGTATTCCAAAAATTGCTACCATACTAATGGAAAAACTTCCTTTATATTTACTAAGCTTCATTGAAAGTTTAAGGCAAATTTGTTAAACAGTTTGGGAAAAAATGGTCCAAACATGATTTTCGGGCCATATTGGTGGCTTTCTGGGCCCTTAATGGGCTTAGTACGGGAAAACAAGAATTTTAGAGGGAGTCAAAAGTTGCCCTTTATAGTCCTATAAGTTTATGCACAACTTTAAAAAAAAATCTAATAAGCAGATTTTTAAAAAAATTGATAAGCGTTGAAAAAAGTCCAACGTCGGGCCGTTTTGGGGTAAAAAAAGGCCTGAAACTGAACAACGAGTCAGTTAATTTGCCTTATTAAACTGAGAAATCATGCAAAAAAAATAGAAAAAACTAATGAAAGGATATATAGATCCAGCCCGGACCGACAGAATGACAAACAGCACTGAATTCAGAAGACCACGCTGCATGGGTTCAAAATGCTACATTGATATTTACCTCCCAGTGTATAGACTTCAATATGCACGCAGATCTTACCAAATGTCCTTCAGCTCCGCTTTCATAATGAATTAATCCTAAAAACTGGGGTATTTTGACTTTATACTGAAAGGAGTGGATTCCGCCCATCTTCGTATTTTTTTTTATTAAAAACTATCGACTTAAAATTTTACACAGTGATTGAGTAACTTCCTAAAATAATTTGGTTAAAAAATGTAGAAGTATAATGCCATTTTTGATGACGTCAGCAATTTGTGCAAAACGTTAGCAAAAATACAAATTTCAGACATTTTTTGCATTCCTTTCCAAAAATTGACCATTTTTAGCAAATATATACTTTTTACAGCAGAAAACACATTTTATTTTGATTTTGACCACAAATTTAGCCGAAAAAACCTTTTTCTAATTGATTTATTTACCTTACTGACGTCACAAAAAACTGTAAAATGACACAAAATTGGATGTTTTTCAACAAAAATTTTTATAAAATTTAGATATTTGTTTCTGACAGCTAGAGAAGATGGTTCTTTAGCGGCCGTTTTGTCTAAAAGAAAACCTGCTACGTGTTTTTGCTAAAGTTACGGTTGAGTCGCTCGACCGTAATTGCGGCTCGACCGTTTAAAATTGCTAGTAAAAAATATTTTGCGGCTCAACTGCTTGAAATCCTCGGTATATGAAACATTACGGCTCGACCGTCAATACGACATAACTGTAGCTGCAGCTTGACTGTCAAACTGCGGCTTGACCATTTACGAAAAAATATACTGCATCCGGACCAATTAATTAAAACTTTTAGCAGGCTAATTTCAACTTAGCAAGCCGCTTACAGAGTGCCCTGGCAGTACAGCAAACCTAAGCTGTTTGTAATTCGCCATATTAATATGGTTTGTTATAAAAATTTATTTCACGTATATAGATAAAAAAAAAAATAACAGTAAAATCACAATGTAACATAAAAAAAAGCATATAAGTGTCTATAACTTGTAGAAATTGTTGTCTTTTGTTATAAACTTGTAATATCAATTTTTAGATAGATATTTCTATTATAGAACCAAAAACAAACTACTTACACAGTCTAAATATGTTCTGTTCCTTAAATAAATACAATATCATTTGTCTTACTGTTAATAATTTTTTTTTACTTAACAGAATGCTATAGAAAGAAATAATTCAAAACTAACTTACTATGAGATTGTTCAGCTGGACTTATTCTTCTAAAGTTATTCTGACCTTCACTGCTTGCTAGTCTTAGAGATTGCTCCTAAAGCAGTAAAAATGTGTTAAAAAATAACTAAATCTAAAACATAGAAAAACTCTTGACACAATTAAGTAAAGCCTAAACTTATTTGTTTTCTACGATTTTATAAAATTTTAAAGTTCTAGAATGAACGAAAAGTTTTTGAGGAAAATAAGTAATTTCTTTCTGGAAAAGCAGTCCATGATTTTTTTCTAATAAAACAGAAAGTATCAGTACTATTAAAGCAAAACTTTTGAAAAAAACTTGAAAAATAGTGGTATAATTACATAAGCATGTCTATATACCCAAAGTTTACAAAAATGACCGACACAACCAAATCGCTTAAAAAGCAGTTTGTAAAAATCATCTGAATTGGTAATTTTTTTTATTTTTAAAAATGTATTCACAAACAAAAATAAATTTTAAGGAGAGCGACTTGAAACATGCATAGCAGATGTAGATGGACCCTGTTAGAAGACATAGATTACGATTTTTTTGATATAATTTCAAAGAAAAAGTGGCAGGGTAAGTTTTCGCAAAAATTAGTTTAAGTAAAATACTTTGCAAAAAAAAAAAAAAATTGCGCAGGAGCCTTTAACAGATTTTAAGGAAAAAAACTTCCACAAGTTAGGCCAAAACCCCATGGCTCAAGTTTTACCTACTGTATGTATTCCTTTTATAAAACTTCCTATTATAAAATTAGTACATAAATATATGGTTATCATAAGGTATGGTTTTTTATTTATTTTCATTTATTGGACAATCACAGTAATATCAACAACCTTTTCATTACCAAGACATTACATCATTTCAGCCTTTATCAGCTACATCAAAACAAAGATATCTGTGTACTAAAACATTTCTACTGCATATTAATAATGATTTAGAATAAAACAAGCACAAACACTTCGATGGAACCCCTTGAAATAAAAAAGAGAATCATAACAAGAAGCATTATTCATAACTTGTAGGCATCCACCCCGGGACCCCCCTGACAAATTTAACCCCTTCCCCTAATTGGCCAATCCCCACCTAAAAAATAATTTTCCCTAACCCCCCACTACAGTGCCAATCCCCCCAGAAAAAAACGATTTGTTGACCCCCTCCTGAAAAAAACTTTTTTCTCAGCCCATTCAAATTTCGCCGAATTTTTGCCTAAATAATTAGCATCAAATCAAAATGGAAACTTAAAAATAAAGTTTTTTAGCAAATTTGCCTATCTACTTTACCTGAAACCCATTTAAATAGGGTGTAAACATATGATTTAAACTCATTGATTGGGCATTGTGTGATTTAAAAGTCATATTAAAAACATTAATCAGAAATTGTTTGGGC
>JAUOBW010207776.1:0-13716 GCA_032360285.1 Lepidozona retiporosa | reverse complement strand
AATGGTTTTTAAAAAGTATATCAGTAGAAATAGCCTTGATGTTCGCCATAACAAAATATTGCTGAATTATGGCTAACGGCCACCGATATTTTTATCACCAGGCCTGCAAAACATCATAAAGGTTAAAATTAGGGGCAAAAATAAATTCTACCTTCCGCTAATAATCTGGCCATCATTTTTCTTCTGTATAAACACCTTAACAACCATGCCTTCATGCTCTCGAAGCGTCATTACACGACTGAAAAATAAATCTCATTGTTCCGTATTTACCTGTCTACGGTTTGAAAATCCTATTATATATAAAGCATCAACATATAAAACAATTGGTTTTAATATAACTAATGTCCAGAAATCAAAAATTTGTTTCTGGGCATAAAGTAATTATAGAAAGCATATATTTCAACATATCACACATTAGATTTTAAAAGAATTAATGTCCAAAAATCAAAATTTGTTGACTAATTTCTGGGCAAAAAGTACTTGTACAAATATATTTGTTTAAATTTTAAATAACCTCATGCCCGAAATATTTTCCTATAACAACGAATTATAATCCAAACCCACTGCTATAATTTATCAGAAAATTAAAGGAAAAATTATTATAGAAAAGTATAATGAAAACTTTTCAATTTAACAAATTCATCTCAAAATAATCACAAAATAATCACAACGAACATGATTTTTAAATAATAAGCATGACAAAACAATTACACTTATTCAACTAAAAAATAAAAAATCATATTTTCAAGAAACGAATTTCTAAAGAATATTGTTGTTGTTTGGATCTTATATACGACAGTTTATAGTGAAACATTAACAAAGCAAAATTTTGATTACAGATTTTAATTAAAGTAACAACAATTATTATCATTTTCCATAATTACAATAAAATCATGTGTTGCGCCACCCCTCCTGAATTATTTTTTTCTGAATCATCTAACCAGACTGGTCTATTTTTTTCTTACTTTTCTTAACATTTCAAGGCTGTGTATCTCCTAAAAAATATTTTTTGTCGGCCACTTAATTTATACTCCACAAAGCCACTGTCAAGGCTATGTAGAGGAATTTTTGAAATTTTACATTAAAACTGACAGAAATTTGACAAGACATTTAGTCTGAATTATCTTCCCAACCGCAAAATACTTTTCTGACAATTAACATTTTATACAGAATTTTAATAAACCTTGACTTAGTGGAAAACATGAAATTTCTTACCAGTCGTTAGGTGGTAACCTTCTATCGTATAAACGAACTGACCCGTCACCTAAACCTGCGACCAGCAAAGACTGTTGAATGGAATCACAAGCTAGACTTGTTATGCAACTTCCAGCACCAGTAGGTATATCCTACAAGAGAAAAATCTCGTAAAGTTTCCCGGTTCTTTATTATCAACTTCGGATCACCATTTGTCCTTACTAACCGCTGACGTCACATAACGCAATATGATTGGTCAAGACATGAAATTTTAGGGTCTTGTATTGACCAATACAAAGACCTGACTTTTTAAACGGCTAATTTATAAAATAAAAACAACAACTTTAAATAAAAAATGGAGAACGAAGGTAAGCTTGTTCTTTTTGGTTCTCAGGTTATGCCCGTTTAAAGGAGGGTAAAAAGCATGTTTTGTGATTTGAGATTTTATTTTCTATGACATCACTATCCATCTGTTGTTGAGTGTGGTCTGACTTGTGCTTTATGAATAGTTGTGGGTTATTAGCATTCACATTTATGAGAGTTAGACCATGAGATGGATAATCACATCACAGAAATGGATGGTGATGTCATAATTTATGCCATAATTTTTTTTTTAAATCTTCTTTCAAGCATAACTTGAGAACCGATAAATAAAAAGATTCTATGATAATTTTTCATGCTCTTACCTATGACATAATAAAAAAAAACTTGAAAAACTAATAAGCTAGTATATATATTTCAATTATCTCAAGAATTATTCCAAAATTAAATGTCACAATTTTTGTTGATTTCTTCAAAATCAAGATTTCAATTTTTTAAGTGTTAGGAAATATTGAGTAGAATTGCATACAATCGCCAGGTAATTTAACATGGCATGTGTGACCAGGTAATTTAACATGGCATGGGAATTTAAACTTTTTGGTTCCTGAACGAAAGTTCGGAAAGGAACCTTTAAATTCACTTTCGTCCGTGCGTGCGTCCGTCACTTTTCTCTAAAACCGCTCCATAGATTTTTCTGAAATTTTGCATGATGGTTTGAACTGTTAATATCTCCAGATTTTTTTTTCATCTTTTGAAAAAAATTCTCGTTGCCCGGTTACGGGCCCGAATATGGCTATTTTGGGACCGACAATAACATTATTTCAATTTCAAATTTTGTATGATGTTAAGGCTCATAGAGGGCTTCTTTTGACCTATATGGGAACCTGTTAAAATTTCTCGTTATTGAGTACCAGGCCCCCAAAAATCGAAAAAAATACACAAAAAAGTTCATTTTTTCAATTTTCTCAAAAAGAGTACTATAATTTTTTTTAAATTTTGCACGATGTTAGAGGCTCAAAGAGGGATTATTTATAATAGAAAAAATCCCCAAAAATCGAAAAAATACACGAACAAGTACATTTTCTCAATTTTGTCAAAAAGGGTACTATATTTTTTTTTAAATTTTGCATGATGTTAGAGGCTCATATAGGGCTTCTTTTGACCCATATGGGCACCTGCCGAAAATTCTCGTTTTTTGAGTACCAGGCCCCCAAATATCGAAAAAATATTTTTTTTCAATTTTCTTAAAAAGGGTACTATGATTTTTTTTTAAATTTTGCATAATGTTAAAGGCTCATATAGGGCTTCTTTTGACCCTAATTGGCACCTGTCTAAAACTCTTGTTTCTGAGTACCAGGCCCCCAAAATCGTAAAAATACACAAAAAAAGTACATTTTTTCAATTTTCTCAAAAAGGGTGCTATACATTTTTTCTATTATAATATTAGAATTGTATTTTTATTTTTGTTTAAGATTGACTTTTGAATGGTTTTAAAATTTGTATTTTTTTAATTAACTGGACATCTGTAGATATAAGTAATATCTAGGGGAACCAGTGAAGCTCTACTTGTTTATCATGATACATCACAAAATTGAACTAGTCTGGAAGATGATACAAACCTAATAATAAGCCAGTTATCACTACTTACTAGGGCGATACTAACGCTATAATAACCATATTTTAAGTGAATCAGGAAATACAAATCCCAAAAAATAATGTTAGATTCTATGATCATTTTTCATTCTCTTTAACATTTAACCCAACTTGATTTTACAATGTGGGATCCCATTAAGGCACGTCGAATTAGCATTGCAAAAACGTCATAAAAGCTTTTTAATCAGACGTCAAGGTATGGAGGATTGAGAAACCAATGTATTGCCAATATGGAGATTGATGCACCCTTTATTCAAGCCATGTTTATGAGCTACAGAATTCTGTGTTAAGTCCCATTTATATTTGGTATTACTTAACTAACATCTTAACATCTGATATTAATATATACTTTTGGCATTAAAATTTGTTATTTCTCTTTTATTTGTAAACATACGGATTTTAAAGTGATTTTCTTACCGTTTAAATTAATTTACACAACATATGTGAAGGGCTTATAAACGGGTGAGTGAGGCAATGAAAGACGTAAAACCGAAAACAAAACAGTACCGAAAAACAAGGTCTTTTTTCAAAAATGTTGTCTTGATAGAACTGTAAGCTTAATAGTTATGAATCATTGCAGAAAAATCCATTGAATGCTTGAGATATCTGTGTGATAGACTGACTAAAGATTCCTTTCCATACCATGTATGGGGAATTATTAGACCCCCGGGACCATACAAAACACCATGAATTCCTAGTGGTTAAGTTCCCCATTTAGAGCCCATTCCCCGTTACTTCCCCAAGACAGTTGCGACAGACCGATCCCCACCATATGCAGAAAAACTGCCGCCCCCATAAAATGAAAGTTTTCTAACCTCACACCGGGCAATCCCTGCCTGAAATTGGAAATTTTCTGATCTCCCTCTAATGATTGCCATATATTAGAATTCGGCCATTATTCGTACGCTATTTTTGAGAACCAGAATTTTCCCAGACATTCAGTTTTCGCAGGATGATGGAGAATCTTAATTATTAACATAATGCAAAAAATCAAAAAAAATCTAATAAACATTTTTTGAAAAAATCTCAAAAACCTGATTTTTGTGGCATTTTGGGCGTGGCCCTGAGAATTTATTAGCCATCAATAACATTGTCGATGTGTTTATCTTATGATTTTACATCACTATACCAAAAATTATGAAAAACGGTGAAGCGGTTATGAAGATATAAGATTTCAAAAATCGAGCAATCTGATTGGCCGAGAGCCTTTTCGGGCTATAAATCGAGAACCAGAATTTTCCAGGACATGCGGTTTTCACAGGAGGATATAGAATCATCCCTATTATCATCATGCAAAAAATTAAAAATATCTGATAAAAGGTTTTTGAAAAAATCTCCAAAAACCTTGTTTTTGAGTCATTTTGGGCGTGGCCCGAGCCCCCGATAATTTAATAGTCGTTAATAACATTGTTGATGTGTTCATCTTATGATTTTACATCACTATGCGAAAAATTATGAAAAATAGTCAAGCGGTTATGAAGATATAAGATGTCAAAAATCGAGCAATCTGATTGGCCGAGAGCCTTCCTTCGGACTATAAATCGAGAACCAGAATTTTCACGGACATGCGGTTTTCGCAGGATGATAGAGAATCATCCCTATTATCATCATGCAAAAAATTAAAAAAATCTAATGAACGATTTTTGAAAAAATCTCAATAAACCTCATTTTTGGGGCATTTTCGGCGTGGCCCAGGCCCCCAAGAATTTTTTCGAAAAATCCGGCTGTCTGTCACTTTTTTACTTTTATGGCACTCTATCATCATGCAAAATTTCAAAAAAAATCTGATGAACAGATTCTGAGAAAGGGTGGTTTTATAGGATCCCTATCGGCGTATAACGCTGGGGATCAAAAATCCTCACATAATTAACTGATATGATTTAGCTCATTGTTTCTATTAAAAATATAGGTAAAAATATTAATGTTATTACTCACTATCTTTTCGATCAAATAAAATTGTCTTGCTCTCTCTTTTATGCAGAAAAGAATACGTCAATGGGACATTCCATGTATAACTAAAATCACATAAAAACAGTCATCAACTATTACTATAATAAGTAGAATATATATATATTATTGGCGTGTCAATGCCTAGCTATCATGAAGAATCAACTTTAAACCTTGCAAATCAGAAAAATGATCAAAATTTACCTAATACAAATCCAACTGATCATTTTATGATTTGTAATATATTTGATGATATCAGAAATTATATTTATTTTTTATATATAATAAATTGATGTTTATATTGTCGTTTAAAACCAGAATATTTACTGCAACCATAAAATAACATATTCTCCATCCCATCCTTTGGCACAAAAAGAACCCTATAATTAATTTCAATTAAAAGAAACATCAACATATATTTTAACGACAAATCCAAAATAATTTTTAAATATACATGAAACCCATGAAAAATGAACGTAAAACTGTATAAGAATAATTACAAATAAATATAATCACAATAAAAATTGGTATCTATTACACAATTGTAAAATAACTATAGCCAAGGACTTACGAACTCGATGTACCTTTAAACTAGCTTATTTCCGGAAAACACTCACTCAGGCTTCTACAGATTAATACATAACAATTGCGACAGGATAACAATTTTCAAAAAAAAAAATATTCTAAAGGTTTGCGCAAGCAAGCATGTTGCCTGTTGGTAAGCCAAATATAAGAATATAACATCATTAACTATATAAAACAAAAATGCAAAAAAAAAAATCCTAACTCACCACTGAGTATTATGACTTTTCGAAATCTGATGACATATGATTGGCTACGGCTAATTATGTAATTTATGCAATACAAGTATGCAAAAACTACGCATTTGAAATGAGCTAGCCAGCCAAAGAAATTTCTTACACCCGCGGATCTTGTCAAATGATGCACCCACGTGGAAATACGTGATGCGCGCGCGTTTTCTAGCTGCGCAAAAATGTGTAAACTTAGGTTATAGGTGAGGGCGGTCACTCACCAAAGATTGGAAATATTAATTTCCAACCCACCTGCCAATTGTATAAAACAATTAAAAATAATTTACATACACTCCCAACTATCTCAGGTAAAACAAGGCATTTTTTTCTTACTATATAATAAATTTAAAAATTCCACAAGTGTTTTTGCTAGATGTTGTAATATTGAATGTCTACCAAACATTTTCTAAGAGATTTTTCAATCGTACAGAATTTTGTGCCTTGTTTATGCAATCGTGCTAATAATTGTTTTGTTAAAAATACAAAATTATCGACATGAGATATAGCTCTTCCTATTCTTAAAACTTAAGCAGATAGAAATGAATAAACATTTTTAGATGGGATGTTAATATATTATTTATAAAAATGAATACAAAAGTAAAAATAATTTTCGACAGATGCAGATATATCTCAAATGATGTCCTGTATGATAATCTAACTTTATGAAAAATTTAAAAAAAGTAAACTATCTATGTATGTGTAAAAGACCAAGAACCTTTCCCATTGTTATAAGTAAATGTCAAATGTCCAACATTAGCCACTGAAGTGACAGATATAGATATTATCTACCAATTGCACATAGCTAGGATTTATATCTTAATAAAATCTAAAGAAATGTTTCCACCAAAGGCTTTTTGGCCATGAGAAGTGGCTATTCTCCTCATAGTTCCCACATTATATTTCAATGCCACTGGTACTCTTAACTGAGCTGTAACAATATTTTCACAAAGATGAAAACAAAACAATAGAAGAAGAATCGGGGATGCAAATCCGACAAGAACTTGATTTTTGTTTAGATTCGTGCGAATATGGCTCATTTAAAAATCTACACAACAATTAATTAAGTGCACATTTATTAGATTCTCACAAATTAGTGGATTTGTTGGCCTGATAATTAAAATGAAATTAGTTACCCATATTTAGATTTCGCTGGTTTAGAATCCACATCATCTGTAAGGAAATGTTCTTGGCTAACTACTGCTACAGATGCATTTTTTCTGGAAATAGTAATTAATGGATATCCCATCTGCAACGTCCATGTGTCCATTATTTCTTTAACATTTACTTTACCCCCTGATGCCTACAATGAAATCATATGTTCAACTATTTGGTCTGATCACATATAAAAAACTATTGATAATAAAAAAAATAAGAAAAAACATAATTTTTAGGATTATTCCAAGAAAATATACAAACTTTTTTGAAAGAAATCCAATATTTCCTAGATCATATCGGATTTTTGAGCTGTATCATCGGCAGTCTGAATTATTTTTGATAGTTGTAATTTTTCCCATTAACCATTTGAATTTTTAAAAGTTCGCTATTTAGAACTAATGCAGAAACTAATCGTTTCCAAAGAATCGAGGAAAAATATTTTGTAACACTGAATATATTACATTAGCTTGCAACACTAATGGTTTGCTAAAAATATATTTAAAGGTACTCTAGAAAACTTGTAGCGGTCTAGAATATTTATATCACAGACTCCCTAATTAAATCATTTAAACACTTGCAAAGTATAAATAAACTGGATTTTAGTGAATAATGGGTACTAAAAATCATAATTTCAAATTATCTCATAACTTTAGAACGGAAAAAGATTTTTTAATTCCGTAAAAATCACTAATCAGGAAATAAAAAGTTCTTTAATATGAGACACACAGGTAAAAATGACTCTGGATCCAAATCCTCCACCCCATCCATCGCCTTAAGGGATCCCCAACTGTTTTTGCATGTTGGGCTCAGAATAAAGGCCTTTTGAAATGGAGCACTACCCTTTTTATTTTGTCAAAAAATCTTTTTTCGTTCTCGAGATAATTCATATTTTGTGAAACTGAAAGTGAAACTTATGACATCACAGAGCCAGCATGAGCAATTTTAGAAATAGCATTTCTGATATGAACTCAGTAAATATGTTAATGTCATCATGATCCAATCAATGGTGTAAGTTATTTTAGGAAATATTAGATCACTAACTCTAAAATTGGTTCAGTTATAAGCAAAATAAATATTTATTTTGGCTCTGTGATGTCATAGATCTATACTATGTGCTGCCATAAGTTTCACTTTCACTTTCACAAAATGTGACATATCTTGAGAACGAAATGAGATTTTTTAACGAAATAAAAAGCATAGTACTCTATATCGGAAGGCCTTTAATCTAAGCCATGAATAATCTAATCATGCAAAAACGGTTGGGGATCCCTTTAAGGCCACGTGCACTTAATTGTTCGTTCATAGTCATTTTTTATCAAAAATTAAAATGCGCGGGGCGCTCATTATTCATTATTTTCAAAAGATATGTTTTCTTTTTTGAACTTTATTTCATATTTCTTGTTTGTTTTATTGAATTTCTTAAAAGGATTAGCTAAAAGTTTGGGCCGTTTTCCTGAGCAAATCTCAATGGTAATAAAAAAGTTTGTTTATTTTAACAAATTTGTAATTTAAAATGTTTTTTTTTATTTTTTGGGATAAATTGAGACAAATAATGAACAAAAAAGCGCCATTATTTTATAATTTTTCGAAATGCGGCGATATGACTATGAACGTACAATTAAATGCAGGTGGCCTAACTACAGGTGGGCATTTTCACAGATGGATGGGCCGGAAAATATTTGTTTGCTCTACAAATTACCCAATTCACATAAAATATTTCTTTTGGTCAACTACTATGTGACCATGACCCCCCAAAATAAAATAAAAATGTTTTTTCCTAACTGTCTCCTACTAAGTATTATAGCAAAAGAACGGTACATTTCATTTAATAACCTATTTTCTCATCAAGAGTTTTGCCATGAAAGCAAAAAAAAATATTTAGTCGATTTGACGTCATATATGTCATTTTTTTACAGATTGTTCATTTAATCTTAGTGCAAAAAGGTGGATTGATCATTACAATCAAAAATTATAAAGGGGCCGAATTAGTACAGAAAAAAAATCCAGTAATATGGTTAACTATGTCGAGAAAAACTACAATATTAACTTTGCAATGTGTTTATGTCTTATTTTTATGGAAATGCATTATATAAAAATCTAACATTAAATCAAATTAAACTAAAGCTAGCCATCGAAATAGCCTTGCCTATCCTAGCCATTCAATGATGGCCAGGACCCTAGCACAAGAGTCAATCAAAAATTATATTTGTATATAATGCATTCACAATAAAGAGACTATGGAGATTGTATTATAACAAAAATATATAGTAATAATTAAACTCAAGCTAAAGCTAGCCACCGAAATAGCCATGCCTATCCTAGCCATTCAATGATGGCCTGGACCCTAAACTAGAGTGTCATTAAAACATATATAGGAAATTCACTTAGAAAATAAATATTTTAAGTACAAAGAAAAACAAGTTGCTGTTTCAACTTGTTGTTTTAAATGGGTAATTTTTCAAAAATATCCAAAAATTTCAGGGGGCCATATTTCTGGAACTGGGTCCTAAGTAAAAAAATCGTCTCCAGTTTTTCAGCCTAATACCTCAAACAAATCCATAGCAAACTCAGAGTCACACACTAATCGCTAACTGCCCGATTTTTATAGTCAGTGACTAATTAATAAATTAGTAAGTATTTATGAATCCATTCATCCAAAGCCAATACATAAATTATTTTGTTCTTGATGCTATCAGAAATAAAAAAATGACTTTTAAAATTTAAATATTTCTCCATATTAGGTCGGATTTTAAGAAGAGAAATTACCATTTCGAAAATTTTTACACGGTTAACTCAGCTTCATTTTACAGTGTTAAGGATTTCAAAGTAATTCTGATTAGATGAGCTCATATTATATTTGGGGTGAATTTCCAGGACTTGTAAACGTTCTCCAGAATTTATCCCTAAGATATTATACCCACCCCCACCCCAGTATGGATTTTAAATGGAGCAGCCCAATAATGAGGTAAAACTTCAACATAATTTTATTTCTAGCAAAAATGGCAAATGCATTCCAAAATAAAAAAATTGCTTAATTAACTTAGACAACTATTATAGCAAGTTTAATTCCCCACTTCTAAACATTTAAAAAACAAAATAAAAAATTGCCTGCCCTGTCGTCACACAATACATTCCCTATCAGATCATAGTGACACAAAAAATTAATAAAGAAACACTATAGTTGAGAGAGTGGCAAGCTGAAAGCTAGATAAAATAGATGAATTCCTGTGTGACGTCATTTTGTTTTCATTTTCAGAAATTCAGCTTTTTGTTTCTTTAGCTGACAGAAAATTTAAAAACTGACAGTTCTATATTCATCATGTTGCCTCGCTTATCTAAAGTATGCCTTAAACTCTGAGTGGGTGGGGTAAAAGTTTTCCTATTAAGCGTGGCAAAATGAAATGGGCTATCCAGAAAAAAACGTACTCCCCCATCATGTTGAGGACATACGGATTTTCCGATATAGGGTCCTTCAATTTCTCGGAAATTCCAATAGGGTCCTTCAAAAAATTATTAAAAAAACAAAATCCAGGGATTCTGACAAAAATGATTTTTTTTCGAAACTGAGTTGTTGTTTAAAGGGTGTGGCAACATTTATGGACGTGGCCCCTGAATAAAGAAAACTATGCATTAAAAGGCCACCAACCATACATATCCTCACAAAGTTCCAGAAATGACGCTAACAAAAACATTACATTGCTCTCTTCCGGGTTGCTTAAAAACGTGAATGAAATTTTTTTTATAAAGAACGAAACACCTACTATAGCTTTTATAGACTTTTTTTAGAGGATTATAACTTATAATATAAGTGTCGGGCCCTAAAAATCCATGAATCCTGTTATAGTATCTACAACACAACACCAACATTAAGCAAAAATAATTAAAAATCACTTGGTATAGATGACTTGTTTGACTTCACTCTGTTCGATGTTTCTTCTCAGCTTTCCTTTTGTGATGTGTCAATATTATATCATCAACCAGTCTTTTTATATACTTTTTTTAGTAAAACATATGTTAATTAGTTTACCTATTATCTTGATATTATCCAATTAAACCGTGTCAAACATATGGTGGTAACATATGTCCTTACATATGTTAGCATATGATTTTAATTTATAAAAACAAACATGATAATTCCTCTAACTTCCTGACTTGACTTAAAACATAAATATACTGATATGTTTTTATATTTTATGAAGCTAGATATTAACTAACGAATTTTAACTAACTAAGAAAACAAAAATAATATAGAAATATAGTATATGACAACAAATGTACAACCAATAAAATCAGAAACAAGAAAAGCAACCACACCACCAACAAACTAGAATATTATGCTGCCATGTTTATACTGATTATGTGTTTTGGCGGCAAATTTTACCAACCTAGAACTCATTCTTCTCTGTCTGATATGTGATAATTAAAAAATGAACATAGACATACAAAATTTTTCATATGAGTCTACTCGTTGGGTTTAAAACGCTTTATGGGTAAAGTGTCTGTGAATATTTTATAGGGTTATAAAATAGATCGGTTATGGATATCTTTTTATAAGAACATTATATAAGAACAGCAAGAATTACAAAATTAATAAAAATAGTTATTGTTTGAGTTTCTTAAAAGAACACTTTCAACCCGGGGATACTACCTAGAACATGGGTGTGTGCCCGCATACACTTTTTTTATAAGAATACTTTTATAAAAACAGTTAGGGTTAATTTGTTCAAAAATTAAGAACTAGACAAGGCTTAACATTTTTTCAAAGTTTCCTGAGAACAATTATTTCGTTATTATTTCGGAGTATCTGCCTCATTTCCTATTTCGCAGAAAGTTTCTAATTTTGTGGAGATCCAGGGCTTGTGTAACATTTTGGACCCCTCTACTTTACACTTGGATTCCCCAGGTAAGTGAAAATATAGTTCGAGTTTTTTTTTTCTTTTCTATCTGTCAGACTTCTATCTGCCCGGTATATATTGTATATATATATACTTTATCTTTCCTTGTTCTTATTTTCAACAAATAATGCACACAAATGATTAAAGTAACTGTTCTTAGGAATATAGGAAAAATTAAGCCTCGAGCTGTTCTTGGTTTTTCTTAATTTTTAACCGATTTAATGTTTATAGCAGTTTTAAAAGAAATTAAATTTATTGAAAGAAAAGTAGTAACTTTCACTAAGATTCAGTTTATTTCCGCTCTGAAGTTCCAGTTTATCGGAATATATTTACTGAAATTTCAAAGGGAATGCAACAGTTTTAGTCGCTTGCTCTTTGGTCTGGAATAGACCTCCCCGGTTAAATTTTCGAAATTTTGCTTGCGCCCCATGCCGATTAGTAGATTTTTAATTTTCACAACCCCCTTGTTTATTGCAACCCCCGATTATTAAATATCCGAAGATTTTCCAACCACCCCCTTTATTCCAGCCCACTTCTATTGCGGACCCAACAGTGGGTATGTATTTTCAGTAATATCTAAATCTGGCATGTGTTACATCTGTAAGAATAATTAGACAGTTTTAATTTTCGTTTGTAATATATGATTTTGCATAAATTGTATGTAGACCAGATAAAACTGGTCACATGGACTATCTTTATCACTGATCTGGTCCAGGTGACTACTGTTGCTGGTCTACATGGTGGACCAGCAAGTCTGTTCAGTTAGACTACCTTTCAATAATTTAATATAGTCAAGTGGACCAGCTTAATCTGGTCTAGCATTTAGACCAGATTAAGCTGGTCACTCTGATCAGATTAGGTTTAAGAGTGAAGTAGACAATACGAATGCGCTAGGTGGTGTAACATCCAAGTGCAGTTGGATAACGATATCATTACAAAACACTCAAAAAAGAACTCCCCGTCGTGCTTGGAGTTTGCAAAAGGTGAAAGCTACCCCACATTCGCGTAGGAGGGAATATTTTCCGCACCCCAAAAACTGCCTAATTCTTATTAGAAACAAAACATTTTTGAAATTGCAAATGTATTTGCTGACGTCAGCATTTTTACATCGTAAATTTCCTGATTCTTTGTAAAATATTATAAATTTCTGCCTAATAAAAAATATTTATAACTTTTGAAATCAGCTACATATTTTCAATCTGGCTTTAGATTATAACTCTCGTCTAAAAACGATTATTTATCAGAGAAAGTTTAATTTTTTGTCTGAAAGTGTTATTAAAAATGGAAAAAACTGAGGTCCAAAAATTGATAAATGGAGAAATCGTAAAACCGCTGCCAGAACCCCACGAAGATAAGATTAGGCTCATTTTTTTAGCATAACCTTTTGTTATAAGAATAATGCTTTTTCGAAAATTTTAGGTCAATCAGACGTTTTCTTCAAAAGACAAAAACTTAAAAAAATCGCCCCCTGTCCGAAGCAAAAATTGCCTAAAATGACCTCTAAATACAAATATCCAACTAAGTTTTTTAAATTTTAACAAATTCAATATATTCTTCATGTGTAATTAATACCTTAAAGGGAGTGAACACTGTAAAATCAAGTTGGATTCATATGAAAGAGCATGAAAAATTATCATAGATTTAGATTTATCATAGATTATCATTTCGAACGGTTTTCAAGTTATGCCCGTTTAAAGGTTCTTAAAAAATGTGTTTTGTGGTCTTACATTTTATTTCTG
>JAUOBW010206665.1:0-13756 GCA_032360285.1 Lepidozona retiporosa | reverse complement strand
AGACCAATAGGGAGCTTCTATTGAGCCATATGACCACCTTTTAAAAAAATTATTTCTGTGCCCCAGGCAACCAGGTTTTCTGTTTTGTTATTTTATTTATTTTATGTTAGGACTTTGTTTTATACTTGTACTCTATAATTTTAAATTCCGGGGGTCCAGTTAAGATCTACTTGTTATGCTCGATATATTCACAAAAAATGTTAAATCCTACAGATTTCATGCTGGATGTATTCTAAAACCACCTTTTGTGAAGAGTAATTATATTATATTGAAATGCGTTCATCATTAGCCTGGTTGCCCAAATGTATTAAAGACTGTAAAACATCCAGTAAGTTTAAGTCTGAAATTAAATTGAATAAAATTTACTGTAATTATAAAATATGCTCAGAGATTTTAACATTTCATTTATATTTTAATATTGGTTCCCTGGTCCTGAGTATGACATTAAACTGCTTAATAGCTCAGGGATCGTTTTTAGCCTTGGTTGGCAAATCAGTGTGTGTGGCCCCATGATAAAAGGACCTGGTTCCCTACATTACTGCAGTAGGTTAGCGTTAGGAAGGGCATCCAGCTGTAAAAACCTGCTCTACATCAAATGATTAGAACCGTTTGTAACCCATGATATCATGGTAAGACTAGCGTCTTTCAATAGACACTGATTGTTTATGAGGTGTGTATTGCAAAGCAGACGTTAATAAATGTTTATGATGATGAACGAAAAGAACCTTTTAATTCACATGTTGCAGCATGGGTTTTATGGGCCCAAAATTGGTACTATAATTTTCTTCTTAAATCTTGCATGATGTTAGAGGGGGCTTCGTTTGACTCATATGGGCACCTATCGAAAATTCTCTAAAATTGAAAAAATACACCAAAAATAAAATTTTTGTCAATTTTCTGGAAATAGTGCTATTATTATTTTTTTCAATTTTGCATGATGTTAGAGGCCCATAGGGGGCTTCTTTTGAACTATTTAAGCACCTGTTAAAAATTCTAGTTTTTAAGTAATGGGCCCCAAAAATCGAAAGAATACACTAGAAACGACTTTTTTTCAATTTTCTCCAAAACGGGGCTATAATTTTTTTTAAATCTTGCATTGTGTTAGATGCCCATGGGGCTTCTTTTGACCCATATGGGCATCTGTCGAAAATTCTCATTTTTGAGTACTGGACCCCAAAAATCGAAACTTTTCTCAAAAACGGTGATATAATTATTTTTTTAAATGTTGCATGATGTTAGAGGCTCATAGTGGGCTTCTTTTGACCCATATTGGCACCTGTCGAAAATTCTTGTTTTTGAGTACCGGGCCCCGAAAGATTGAAAAATACACAAATAAATAAGTACATTTTTTTAATTTTATCAAAAGCGGTGCTATAATTTTTTTTTAAATTGTGCATGATGTTAGAGGCTCATAGTGGGCTTCTTTTGACCCCTGTCTAAAATTCTTGTATTTGATTAATGTGACACAAATAAATCAAATTCTAAAGATTAAGTCAATTTTTCCAAATTCGGTTTGATGTATTATTGTCTCTGGGAACCAGTGAAGCTCGGCTTGTAGTTTTAGTATGTCTATAAAAAATATCTTAAGGCATCTTTTAGGAATTTCTTAGGGATTTTTTAATTTAGGATTTGGAACCATAAAATATTTTTGCAGTCTGTTTCTCATATTTCCGGGAGTCCATTAGTCACTATTGCTTGTTTAGTACATAATCATGGTTTGTCAGATAGGTGGGAAAGAGGGTTGTGAGACTTAATGGCAGGGGTATTGCCTACAATTATTTATACCCATTTGTAACCTCTTACACACTAGTGGGGTAATTTCCAGTAAATAATAAACAAAATTAATAAATTAATTGATAATTTTTCTCTGTTCTAGTGATGACCAGCCTGCATCAGCTGTTGACGTTACATCTAGTAATGAGTCTAAAAGTTTGATTGGACTTGATAAAGACAATGTGCTTGATTCAACCAGTATAAAGGAAAAATTTGAGAAGAGATCAAAAGCACATGTATCAAATGCTGAATCGAAATCCACAGCTACTTTTTCAAAAGCTTCTCATGAATCTAAAAATGCTGCTGAAATTGTTGATATCTGTTCATCATCTTTGTCGTCGGACTCCAAAATTCAATCCCGTGTCGATTCTATTCTAGTAATTGAAGAAGAATTGAATATTTCAGATAAATTACATCCTTTACTAACAGATGATGCATCTACAATTGATCACTTTTCCACAACGAAATACAAAACAATTGAAAAGTTAACAGGCTGTTCTGTGTCGTCGGAAAAACAAGACGAACTGTTACCTGACAAAAGAAAGAAAAAAACGCCAGCAAAATATGATAATGTACAAACTACTGATAAATCAACAATTTTAAGAAAATCCAATCGAAATGACAAGTTATTGGGAGATAAAAATGAAAGCAAATCTTCAACATCTGGTTCTCAACCTACTGTTCAAACAAATGCTTCTGTTTTTTCTCTGTCACAGTCGCGCACATCTACTCGCAATCTCGAAAAAAAAGACAGTACACCATTAGACCATCCAGCTGATGCAGGTATTCTAAAAAGACAACCCATAAAAATAGCAACAGAACTAGAAAAATCACAAAAAACATTGACAAAGTCAGGATCCACGTCAGATATTCCTGTAGCTACCGAAAGCATAGGAAGAAAATCTAGTCGCTTCATAGAAAAGCATGATATAAAAGATAGTTTATCTGAGGTGACTCCCAACTCTTCAAAGATTATGGCCAAATCAAAATCTACAACATCAGCTATTCTGAAAAGACAATCATTAAAAGTGGCAACAGGAGTAGATAAAATGCTAGATAAATCACCAATGATATTAGCAAAATCCACGTCAGATATTTCCTTGGTCACTGAAAGCCTGGGACGCAAATCTAGTCGCATTATAGAAAAGCACGATATAAAAGATAGTTTATCTGAGGTGAAGTCTTCAAAGATTACAGCAGAATCACAATCAATAACACCAGGTATTCCTAAGAAACAACCCATTAAAGTGGCAGCCAGACTAGATAAAGTGGTAGATAAATCACCAAAGGTATTAGCAAAGTCAGGATCCACGTCAGATATTCCTATAGCTACTGAAAGTATTGGACGAAAATCTAGTCGTTTCATAGAAAAGCAGGATATAAAAGATAGTTCATCTGAAGTGACACTCAAATCTTCAAAGAATACAACCGAATCAAAATCGTTGACATCAGCTATTCCTAAACAACCCATTAAAGTAGCAACGGGACATGATAAATCACAAAAAACTTTGGCAATGTCAGGATCCACATCAGATATTCCTGTAGCTACTGAAAGCATAGGGCGGAAATCTAGTCGCATTATAGAAAAACATGATATAAAAGATTGTTTATCTGAGGTGACAGCCAACCCTTCAAAGATTCCAGCTGAATCCAAATCGTCGACAGACTCACATATGCCTGTTGAAAAATCAAAGAAAGATCTAAAAACAAAATCTGTTGACATACGTAAATCCATCGGTAGGCGGAAATCAAAAACTACTGATTTAATTGATGATCCTGACTTTATACCTCCAGACCCAATAGATCTGCCAAAAGCCGACATTCCTGATGACACCATTGGCAAAGATCGTAAATCAGAGCGTATTCATGATAAACAAAATAAAGACATTGTTAACAAACAGTTGCCACAGTCAGAACCTTTAGGAGCACAATCAAAAGCTGCGGAGAGGGAAAGTAAAGCTCGTAAATCTAACCATAGCTTTGAAATTACAAAACCAACAAATCAATCTATGAAAGCTGTGTCAGCTGTTGGAAGTGAGGTTAAACCGCACAAGCATCTTGAAACCTTAGAAAAATCATTACAGGAGCCATCACATGCCTTTTCTAAATCACAGTCTGCATCAAGTTTAACCAGAGAAAATGAAAGTATGTTACGTAAATCAAGTCGTAATCTCGAAAAACAAGACAAAAGTGAAACTTCATTGAGTACTTTGTCTAAATCACAGTCTATGTCAGATTTAATAGTTATTGAAAATGAAATGTTACGTAAATCAAGCCGTCATGTTGCAAAACCTGATGTATCAGCCGACAAGCCATTAAACATTGCCAAACCGGGATCTGATGAAGATTTATTGAGCTCAGACCATGCCAATAAGAGAAGTCGACCAAGCCTTAACCAACTTAATAAAGAAATCTTACATAAAAAAATAGATACTGCAGCTAAATCAGTCTCTATGCCAGATTTGTCTGCCTTGGACAATGCTAGTAGGCCTCATAGAGTAAATAATCGTTTGGAACATCAAAAGACAGATAAAGATTTGGATAAAACATCAAAAAAATCTGTGCCATTGAATTTTTTGAAAACCAGTGGAACTGACGAATGTAGAGAAACTGACAATATGGAAAAGGAAGAAGTTTCTTTGCATAATCAGTCAACAACATCCTTATCAGAGTCATCATTGGTGAATAAAAAAGAAAGTCGCAGGTCAATCCGTAATATTCAAAAACAAAAAGATCCAGATATGCTATCAACTATGGCTGTTATGTCAAGTGATGTTCTACATTCTTCTGTGGCAGGTGATAAAATGAGTTTGCGAAAATCTCACTCTTTTGGGAGTAGCAAAAATGACGAAATCTTATCAAGTACAGGGTCAAACACAAAAGATGAAATAGCAAAAAATATTAAATCTTATAAGTTAACCACAGGCGATATAAAATCACAGGCATTAATCAAAGCTGAAGATAAAAAAACACGCACAATTATAAAAACAAGAGAAGATACAAAATCATTTAACTTGACCAATATTAAAGTTGCAAAATCAGCAATTCTTTCCAAGAAAGAAGATACCATATCACAAACAACTACTGATAAATCATCAGAGAAATCATCAAATATATCTGATGATTTGGAGAGAGAAGGGAAAAAATTGCGAAAGTCAACGCGTAATGAAGAGATTATAGTTTGGAACAAGCAGTTGAACGCTGATTTATTAGTTGTAAAAAAAGGCGAGCATAAAGAAGAACATAAAACAGAAATTGATGAAAAACCATCACGTGATCATAGAATTGCTACAGATCATAAAACAAATGTTGGTGAGTTAAAAAAGATTGCTCCTAAACCTTCTCAGATAAAAATCGAAAACGAAAATAAGATTAGAAAGGTAGCGGAGTCTATTGCTGCTCTATACAAATCGAGTATAAACAAATACAAGCAGAAGGCGGGTAAACACGCAAACGCTGCAATCGAAGCTTCCGATAAACTATCAACGACAGATACATTAGTCACCGATAGTGAAAGCAACGTTAGAAAATCTAATCGTAATATTGAAAAACAAAAGGAAGATTTCAATCAACCATCCATATCAGATATATTAGTCACGGAGAATGAGAGCAAAGTTCGAAAGTTAAATCATAATATTGAAAAACAAAAAGAATCCTTGGTTTTACCGCCTACAGCAGATATATTAGTCGCGGAGAGTGAAAACAACGTTCAAAAATCGAATCATAATATTGAAAAACAAAAGAAGGAATTCGATCAACCATCGACATCTGATATATTAGTCACGGAGAGTGAGAGCAAAGTTCGAAAATTGAATACTAATATTGAAAAACAAAAGGAAGCCTTGGTTTTACCACCTAGAACAGATATATTAGTCACAAAGAGTGAAAGCAAAGTTCGAAAATCAGATCGTAATATTGAAAAACAAAAAGAAGAATTCAATCAACCATTAACATTAGATATATTAGTCATGGAGAGTGAAAGCAAAGTTCGCAAATCGAGTCGTAGTATTGAAAAGCAAAAGAAAGAATTCGATCAACCATTATCAGCAGATATATTAGTCACATATAGTGAAACCAAAGCCCGGACTTCCAATTGTAATATTGATGAACAAATGGATGAATTCGATCAACCATCGACATCTGATATATTAGTCACGGAGAGCGAAAGCAAAGTTCGAAAGTCAAATCGTAATATTGAAAAACCAAAGGAAGAATTTGATCAATCATCGACATCAGGTATATTAGTGACGGAGAGTGAAACCAGTGTTCGTAAATCGAATCGCAATATTGAAAAGCAAAAGGAAGAATTCGATAAACTATCAACGTCAGATAAATTAGTCACGGAAAGTGAAAGCAAATTTCGAAAGTCAAACCGTAATATTGAAATAGAAAAGAAATCCTTGGGTTTACCACTTACAAAAGATATATTTGTCACAGAGAGTGAAATCAAAGTTCGAAAATCGGGTCGTAATATTGAAAAACAAAAGGAAGCGTTGGTTTTACCACCTACAACAGATATATTAGTCATAGAGACTGAAAGCAATGTTCGGAAATCGAATCGTAATTTTGAAAAAGAAAAGGGAGCATTGAAACAACCATCAACATTAGAAGGGTTAGCATCTAAAAGTGAAGTTGAAACTCACAATACCAATCGTAATGTCGAAAAACAAAAGGAAATGTTTGATCAGCTATCTAAGATAGAATTCTCAGATGGTGAAAAAATAGAAATGAAGCTGGGCCGTAATATAAAACGACAGAAAGAAAAGTTGAGTCAAGATAACAAAATACAGAAGAACAATGAAATGAAATCGGAAAAAACTGCTAAAGGCAGCAGTGGTAAGATCTCTGAAACTATTAGTGGTCCATTGATTTTAAAGAAGGATGAAAGTGATCTACGTAGGTCAAGCAGTGGGGTTGCCATACTGAAGAAAACTCATGGTTATGTCATGTTTCCTGTATTATCGGATAACGAATCAGACAACGATGTTCCAAAATCTCCAGTAAGGTCTTCTGCAGGCAATTTATCACCTTTAGATTTAAGCAAGCCTGTATTATCATATGAATCAAATTTCCAACAATCCCCTGCAAACAAAGGTGAGTCATCTACAAGTCGACTATCGCCCTTAGACTTGAATAAACCCGTTTTGGGTGATAATGAATCGGACAATGATATCCCAGAATCATTTGTAGACAACGATAATCTAGACTCGTTTACAAGTCAATTATCACCTTTAGATTTAAATAAACCTGTTTTAGGTGATACTGAATCAGACAATGATATTCCAGAATCATGTGCAGACAATGATAATCTAGAGTCATCTACAAGCCAATTATCACCTTTAGATTTAAATAAACCTGTTTTATGTGACAATGAATCGGACAATGGTATGCCAGAATCCTCAATAAAAGATTTTACTCTCGATTCATCTGCAAACCAGTCATTTGAATCAAGTAAAGGTAGTATCATACCGTCTCGGGAGTTAAACGAAAGTAATACTACATCTCAAACCGAAACTGTGACACAATCTATTAATGAAATAAATTCATGCGATAGCCAGGAAAATTTAGACGTAAGCGATCATGAAAACCTTACATTGCGAAATATGAAATCAGAGGCACATTCCTCTTCAGAAAAGTCTGTTGTGCGTATAATATTTCCTGTTATGTCGGATGAATCTGACAGCGATGTCTTAGAATCAAGCGTGAGCCAATCACAGCCAGCTATGTCAGATGAATTGGATAGTGATTTCCCAGAATCCAATACAGGGGAATTAAAATATTCAATGTCTGATGAATCTGATGATAGTGAGTTTTCAGAACCCAATTCAATTCAATCACAAATGGTTGTGTCTTGTGACAACAATGACATCCCAGAATCCAGTGCAGTAAAATCAAGGCATGTGTCGTCTAATGATTCCGATAGTGACTTCCCAGAATCCCTTGCGAGCAAATCACAAGGTCTGGATTCAAATATTAATAAGTCAGATAAGAGTGACTTAGTAGAAGGTGACGCAACATTAAACAAAACAACTTGCGATATTGTTAAGGATCAGAGTAACAAAACCGACGAAATGTCTGGAGGGGCAAGACGAAAATCAGTGCATGTTATGTTCCCTGTAATGTCTGATGATTCTGATAATGACCTATCAGTTGCCAGTTCTAACAAAAACAAGTCAATTAAGCATCAGGATAAAGAGCACGATGCTGTAAATAGAAAAAATTACAACGAGTCTTCAATTTCTCCAGAAAAATCTGTTCATGTTATATTTCCAGTTATGTCTGATGAGTCTGACAACGATCTCCCAGAATCCAATGCAACACAACTTTTAGATGTTGCTGTGAGTAATGAATCCTCAAAGGGCCTTAATTTAATTATCGAGCAGACTAAATTAGATGATGTAAATGAGCAAAAAAATGTAACTGTATCCCTTGACTCTAAAAACGCAGACAATGAATCGCAATCTGAAGAATTTGACATGCGTTCATTTGTTATCGTCAAGCCGAAAGGAAGAATACTAAAACATATTGCAGAAGATTTGCCAGAAAATTCTGCAATTTTGAAAGAAAAACCTGAAAAATTAGTTGGGAAATCCTCAGGAAATTTTAACAAGGTAAAAGCAAATTATATAAAGATAGAGGAAATATCGCCAGACAATTCCGTAAAGACTAAAGAAATATCATTAAATATATTAGAGAATGCACCACAGATTGCTGAGCTAAAAGACAGTTCTGTAAATACAGTGGATATTTCCCCTGACCAATCTCCTAATGAATTGACGAAAAGGCGATCTATTAGGGATAGGAAGGAAAAGAAATTTATGGATGAGGACAAGCATTCTGTTTCTAACAAGATTGTTACAAAAGAAAATACTACTGTAGCTGCAAATCTAAATGAATCAAGGGTTGACGAGGTCACAAAGAGACGGTCAGGTCGTGAACGAAAGGAGAAGCGATTTCTCGATGATAGCCCAAAGAAAGTTGTGAAAAAGAAATCCCTGTCAACAGAATTCTTTCATGAATCGATAAATAAAATTATGAAAAAGAAAAGAGCGATTGATTTTACTGTACCAATATTAGATAAAAAAATAACTTCTAAATCTAAATTGAGCGAGTCAAGACATTCTACAGAAAAGTCCAAGGTTGATGAATCAATAGAATCAACAAAGAAAAGTAACACAAGTGTATCGAAAGCACACCAACCTGTTGGAATTGAACTCAATGAATCTCCATACAAATCTAAGGTAAATAAGTCAAAAGACCAAACTTTAAAACGTGACTTGGACAATTCTATAGATTCAATTGAGAGTTTAACAGAATCTAAAGAGCCCGATCAGAAAGAAAAATTAAGGGAATCTCCTGTAGAACCCAACAAAGCTGTTTCAAGCAATACTGATGAATCAAAACTATTATTAAGCGAGGAGAACGAAGATGTGGAATCGGACGTTGAAACTGATGCATCAAAATTAAGTGATTCTACAAATAAAGAGACGACGTTACCACTTAAACTAAGCGAAAAAGTAGTTTTGCAGACTTTCAAAAAAACCCATCGACAACAAAGAGGTAAAAGTCTTTCCGATCGTGAGGAAGAAATTGAAATTGAAGCGGAAATTGAGTCTAAGCCTAAAGAGACAAGGGGTAGACCAAGAAAACATAAAAGCATTGGTGATATATTGAATCCGGAATCAGTAGTTAGTTCAACTAGTGAAAAGGTTTTATCAAAATATGGTCATAATATGAAAACTAAATCTAGTGAACGCGTCTTGCAGAAATATGGTCGTGGGGCGAAAAGGCATAGTTTAGAGTCATCAAAATATCTCAAGAATAAATCCGCTAATACAAACGAGAAGCCAAAAAGCAAACGGTTTGAAGATAAGTATGAACAGTTTAAACTAAAGTGGAAAGAGGAGAAAAAAAGAAGACGGAGTGCGATGACTCTTCAGAATGCTTTATTCGCGGAGTCAGTTGAAAAGTCTAAACTAGAAAAGTCAAAACAACCTAAAAAAGAAACAAAAGCTAGCATTGATATACCTACTGAGGGTGAAGGTGTAGTACTGCCAGAAGTTGAGCCTGAAGAGGCTAATATTGACATTGACGTAGAAAATGACAGCCTAGATAACGAAGCTAGTGAGGAAGTCACTGAACCTGTAGTTAACAAAAACACTGATATTATAAGCAAGATACCTGATGTTATTACAATTGATGATGATGAACAAGAAATTGAGGCAAGTGAAAAAGGCATTTTACTCAAACAAATTGAGCCAATTACTAAAAACAGTAGTCTGGTAATTACTGACATTGATACTGTAGCTAAGGACGCTGAGGAGGATGATAATGATGTTGACGTGATAAACATTGATTCTGATGACAGCGTTGTTGTTGAAACTAGTCCAGTAACAAATGTTGAAGCTAAAAAAGTTCTTAGAGGCCGTAGAAATAAACCTGTTTCAAATTCTAAAATTATTGAAGCGCTTAAATCTGTTAAAGCCTTACCAAGCTCCAATGTGGCAACATCGCCATCTATCGAAGTTAAAGAAACTGGTGTGATTAACTTGGAACCTGAAATAAAACCAGGGAAAAATAGACGTCGTAAAAAGAAAGTTGATGATGAAGAATTTATTCCAGATGGTTATCTACCTGATACCAGCCGGACTCCCAATGTTAACGATACTTTATCTATGGCAAGCATGGTCTCTCAAGAAAGACCCTCGCTTATAAAACGTGCACATGTTGCGATTCAATCAAAGAAACTACCAACAAATATGTACAACATTTCATCTCCAAATAAAACGATTGTCAACCGTTCATCTCATACAACATTAGCGCAAATTGCTGCCGCTAAAATCCAAAAGCGCATACATCTGCAGAAGGTCATTGCATTGCAAACTGCTATCATTCAGCAGGACGAAGAATCTAAACGTTTGGATGATTCAATCATTGTAATTAAACCTTCTGATGAGGTTACACCAGAGGATGAACAAGTAACGCAAGAGGAATCACAACTATCTGACACAACAGCAAATAGAGCCAATGAAATTGACTTAACCAACATTAAGCTTGGTGAACCCGAACCAGTTAAAAACAAACCGATGAATAGGAAACGTAAGAGTGTTGATTTTATTGCTGGTCGTCTTAAATTCATGAAGAAAATAAAAATGCAGCAAACGAAAGCAAAGACAGATAGCTTATTAACAAAGAAATCGCAAAATTCTCCTTGGTCATCACCCCAGGATGTTCAGCAGGTTCACGGTTCGATGACACTAAAACCTAACATTTCCTCTCCAAATGCATTTGCACGTTCACCTTATATACGTATGCCACTAATTATTCCATCAATGATGACACCCGCTAAAGTTTCATTACCTAGCAACCCAACAATAGTTTCACCACAACTTTTTAACCAATTTCAAAATCGACAAAATTTCCAACTATCACAGCCTATTGACTTTTCTCAGCGGATTGAAACAAAAATCTTTCCTAATATGGTACAGGGAGCGAATCCCTCCACGATAACATTACTGTTAGAACCTCATCCACCGCAGTGTATGTGTCAAATTTGCGTGCAAAATAGAAACATGCCAGCGTCTAGTATGGTACCCTCTGGTGTATGTGTCAACATTAATTCAAGACCAGAGAATGTTATGATTTCCCCAAGACCTGAAGATGTGTTTGTGACAACACCAAAGTTGGATGCTGCTGACCTACTTCTTACAAAAACAGATGAAAAGAAGACTATGCAGGGTAAGGAACATTTTATTATTTCAATATAAATATCAGGCCAATCAGTTAATATTTTACTGGTACGCCGTTGTCGCGTATGTCCAATAAGTTTTACTAATAATTCTAATTCAGATTAGGTACGCGTTTACGTACGCCTACGCTAATGCTTTGCACTAACTGATAGGCCTGAAATATGTTTCATAGGGAGATTTTTGATTTGAATGAGGGGTTCCATATGTGGAGAGATATAGTTTTCAGGGGGGACTTCAAGATCCCTAACTAAAGATCCCTAACTAAAATAATTGATTATGAATTTTCTAGGTTTCTAATCATAAAAGTACACTATTATAGTTTTTAACTACTGCTGTGTTATTAAATAATAATGTGAAATATTAATACTTAAACTTTCAATTAAAACTTCCCTTTTGACGAAAATACGTATTTATAAAATTATTTACAAGAAATATTTCAGCACCCAGTTGTTGGTGCCATTTTTCAATCTTTGTGTCCGTTAGTAATTTTATAAATACGTATTTTCGTCAAAAGTGAAGTTTTAATTGAATAATATTATTATTCTTTTTCTTTTTTTTGTATTATTATTATTAATTCCATTTTATAGTGGTATGTCATTAATTACATTTTTTATACGATTAATTATTTTTTTTACATCCAATTGAAATTTTTTGTACTTGATATTTTTTAAATTAAATTATTTTAACTAACCCTTTCCGATCTAGTGACATTTTGGCGTTGCTCTGGGTGAATTCTATTAGAAAAAAAAAGATACCAAAGATGAAGTTTTTCCAATGGGGTTGTTAACACCTTCAATTTATAATGCCGTAGGGTTCGATTATTTTTTAAACATCCGAAAATGCGAATATATTTTGTCCAAGATTGTGGATCAAAAGTTATGAAAAAGTAAATTTAAATATTTTGGAAAAAAATAATGATTTTTTCAACATTTCTTCAAGTTTTAAGGGTTAAGAAATACCGAATATATTTTGTCACGAATTAGTAGCACGAAGTCTTACCTTACCTTAACGCTACGAAACAATTCGCTGAACGAATTGTAAAAAATAATATGCGCATGCGTAAACAGAATTCGCCATGAAATTCCAACGTTTTGCGCGAATGCATTTGTCGATTCTAAATTAGTGTTCGGCTTCAAGAAGTTTCACAGCATCGAAGTTTTGCTTGGTAAATTTGTGATGATATATTAATGCTACAATTAATGATATTGGTAGATTTTATTGCCACAAAATAAGTAAGTTAAATTTACAGTTAAAATCCAAATAAAATAAAAATATCTTAAAACGTAAATATTAAATCATACTTAAGTTGTAGGCCAAAAGTCCCCTACATACTTGGTCCTTATATCCACAAATTCCCCTGGATCAGCCTTGACCCTGGGGAAATCCAACGTACCCCACTCCAAGCAATTTTAACGGTGGTGTGAACTGGTGGTATGACACAAGACTAAAATTCCGTGACTTTTCCAAACTTTTATTGCTTATCGTTACTAATAGCGGACGGTTAGTGATCAACTGCAAAAAAAAGAACGTGTAACTTTCAAAATAGTATAAATATCTTCCAAAGTTAAGAAAATCAAAATTCTAAAAATAAAGTTTTTTTGTTTCCCCTTACACATTAGTGGTCATTGGCCTTGTTTAGGTTTATTTCCAGTAAAAATGTGGGAGGTCTATTGACGAATATTTTGACAAATTCGTTCATATTTTGAATATTCACCATTTTCAAATATATTTCGATTTTTTTTTTAATTTTTCCTAGCCATACACTCTATCTGGCACAATATTAAAACTGGATAAAAATATTAACAGGTTTCCAAATGAGGTTCTTTTGAAATGTGAAGGGAAAATTGCTGAAGTCATCGTGTATTCCCACCTTAGATTGGAAATTTTTGCGAAATTTTTTTTAAAATATTGATAAGTTGGTCTATAATTCCTAAAAGGTTTTATGATAATAGCTATAACGCATCATAGAGTATTTAAGGGGGGACACGGAACCGCCAACCCTATATTAGGTTACAAGAAAAATACCCAAATCGTTGTAGGGTTAAAAAAAAGTGATTAAAGTAATAGAAAATAATATATATGGGCAATTTCACATCAAAGTTGAGCATTTTATAGTGTTTGTTAGTTAGTTAGTGAAAGCATTTTTTTAAGTTGGAAACTTTTTTTTTCAAAAATATATACAATAAAGTTTCTTTTTCTAAAAAGAGCACAAATAAAATATATAATATTTATAA
>JAUOBW010205554.1:0-13761 GCA_032360285.1 Lepidozona retiporosa | reverse complement strand
AGTTAAAAATACACATGCAGTAACAAAAAATAGTTAGTTATTTGGGGGCTTATTTTCGGGGGTTTTATTTTCGGAGGTATTATGCCTCCCGGTTATAAACCCCCTCCGGATATATTTCCCAAAGGATATAAGCACCCCCTCCGGATATATTTCCCAAAGGATATAAGCACATCAAAATATATTTAATGATTTTACGGTATTAACTGTATTTTTAAATTTTATTTGTTGGCAAAAAAACCTACCTACCTATTATACAATAAACTGAAACCAAATTCTTATTTCTATAAATGTATTCTTTATTGTGTTTACAACATTGAAATGAGAGAATTCCAAAATAGCATTTAAAATCATTTAAATAATAATAAAATAATTTGAAACAAAGTTGTATACATTGGAGGTGTTAATCAAACCAATATTTTTAATCTCAAACTTTCAAATTTAGAACGAAAAACGAAAAAGATTGAAAAAATATCTAATATTTTTAATCTGGATATGGAAATCATTAACTATTCAGAACTAAAAACGATCTGTTGTTCATTCTAATCTTTCGCTGAGATCCGACAGGTTGTTTATTAGCCAAGCGAAATTTAGGATCAGACACATAAAAAATATGAAAAATCGTAAATAGGAAGGCGAAAGTACAGACAAAAAACGCATAAATTCAAAATAAAAAAATTCAAGGAAATATATATAAACAGTTACATACGTAGCGGCGCCGATAAATTTTTAGAAAAAATAATATTTGAAATGTATTGAATGCAGAATCACGGAAGCTTCTTTCAGTTAATCATTACATACACATATTTTATTTAAAATTCGATAAAAAATTAACAATTCCTTAATTTATTTACGAGGTTTTGCATTTATTTCCTGCTAAGAAATATGAATGGACAACTAGCTAAAATTTATAAGGAAAAAATGTTCATTTTGCGTCATAAAAATTATTTTACAAAGTCTGTTGATTAAAACCGATAATCATGAAATTCTGAAAAATTATCATTCAGGAAATCCAGATCATCATATAGCAATATATTTAATTATAAGCCTCTATTCCTTTACAAGCATTCCTAAGCTGTAATTTGTAAAAATTGGAGACAAAAAAATAAAATATTTTATTTTTGTGGTAGGATTTTTTTGTGGTAGGGTTAATTTTTATAAAATAGCAATAAAATTACTACTAAAGAAACCTTGCCTAAAAAATAAATAAAGAATTTAATGTTACGAAAAAAAAATATTATACACATAAAAAAAGAATTAAAAACTTGTTGATATTTAGAAGTCGTCAAAAAGCTGTTCCTTTTGAACAAGTTTATAAGTTTCAATTCGTGACCACCATATTAAATAAAAAATATCGTGTGTAAAGCTATTATGTGGGGGTTACATAAAAATGTCATTCAGTAAAGTTTATATAGTTTATATATCTTTTGCTATATTATGAAAAAAAAGTTTTATTTTAAGTAATATAAATGCATCAATGTTTTACTTAAAAAAAATCAACATCACTAATGGTTTATTTTAAATTAAGTAAGCAGTGTCCTTTCACATTTCACTCGTAACCTTCGACTGTTCTCTTAATAAAAAAGTCTATGTTATCAAATTCTCAACTTTGAAATAGAATATTATTTTACTTTTATCAAAATAAAGACAATGTTTAATTTGAAATAGAAACACAAAATTGAAAACGCGACCAAAAACAATCCATATGAAGTTTTAGTTTTAATTTATTCAATCATAATTTAAAACGTTCAACATATTTTCATAAAAATACATTTTAATCAACTATATAAAATAAATCTATCTTAGCCTGAATTTATATACATATTATTTATCATTTGTCCTTTCCCTAACAAAACAGAAATGATTTGATGATCTTATTACACAAATAACGTTATTGCCGCGGTAATAAAAAATAAAGAATAAAAATCTAAAAATACTAACCAATACGTACGCCCAGAGAAGTTCACAATTCGTAAGTTTTTATGCTATTTATGGCACATGCCTTTATTTCAAGAGATTTCTATTTAAAAAAATTAAAACATAAATATTGAGGTTGGGAGAATTTATATAGTGATCATTTGCATTCGTTTGCAAAACAAACATATTCTTATATTATTTTAATAAATAAAGTACTCGTTTATATGAATTTTTATATGATGAATTATATTATATGTTTTTATCTAAATTATTAGAAATATTTCTGTATATATAACGATATTTATGATATTTTTTATTGATTCACATTTATTTTCTTTTACGTCAACGTTATCTATATATAAGGTCAGCGGCTTTAATTAGAAAAAACTGGGTTCCAAAATATATATTGACAACAATCAAGTGTAAACAAACATAGTGAGGATTACGTTTATATTATTCCCTTATTTATTACCCACGTGCAAATGTCATTTTAAATTCATTTAAATACAATGTTCAATCAAAATTAACAACAAATGAACGTATTATGTCAGACAAGTGACGTCATAAACATAGACTTGCAACAAGGGGTACAATATGTCGGGCCACACACCGCCCATCCATTCAAGAATACACTTATACCAGTAAGAACAATTGAAGGGTTTAATTGGTCAAAAGTTAGGAACCAGATAATAAGGCCTAACAACAAACCAAGGCTTATTTTTTCTTGAGAACACTTTGGCCCCCCACTTTTTGCATTCGGCTTAAAATTTTAATAAAAATTACATCACAGTAAGGCTTTTCAAAAAATAAGGATAAACCCAATTTTCCGGGTTCTTTTAAAATAATTCGACCTTTTTTCCACATTCCTCTCGAAAATAAGCCCACTAGAAATAATAAGCCCCCAATTTGCTAACACATTTTTCTTCAGAATATAAAAATGGCTGGAGCTGTTCTTATTTTTCTATTTTACTGCACAATCGACCTACCGTAAAATAATAAAGGGGTATATCCGGGGGCGTCTTATTAGCGGAAGGAATTTTATGCCTTAGAATAAAAAAACAATTATTTTTACCTCATTTTTGACAGGAATATTTACTTATAAGATCGTTTTTATTTAAAGCACGGTTTTTAAAACCACGAGAAAATCCTGGTTATTATCCCATATGGGCTTATATCCAGAGGGACTTATATCCGGGGGACTTATATCCTAGATGGGTTTTGTGTTTGATTTTTAGTATTCGGGGTGATAATAACCGGGGTTATATCCGGGATTTTACAGTATTGTTGAAAAAAAATATAAAGCTACTCCAAAGATCGATTGAAATCAACTTTGGAACAAATAACAAATCCATTGAGTAAAGCACAAAACAATAAATAAGATATAAGTTATCATAGTAAAAATGGCGAGTTTATAAGCGTCCTTAGGTCGTCCTTAGGTCGGGTAGGTAGGTTTATAAGCGTCCTTAGGTCGGGTAGGTAAGTAGGTAGGTTTGTAAGCGTCCTTAGGTCGGGTAGGTAAGTAGGTAGGTTTATAAGCGTCCTTAGGTCGGGTAGGTAAGTAGGTAGGTTTGATAGGTAAGTATTTAGACTCATATTTATGAAACTGATTTGCCGCAAACGCGTGGTTTTACGATGACCGTGACTTAGTTAGTTTAGAGACGGAAGTATAAAACTACTTCCATGGATTAGATAAAGAAATTCAACTACCGTATTATTCCGAAAATAAGCCGCTCCCACCGAATATAACCCCTCCCGAAAACAATCCCCCAATTAAGTTATTATTTTTCGTTACTGCATGTGTTTTTTTACTAAAAACACTTTTTAAACATGGTTTTTGGTCTTTTAAAGAAAATTGCAGAAAAACTACTTACCTAAGTTAGACTAAAACTTTAAAAAATTCAAAGTATTAAAAAAGTTCTTTGTCTTTTCGGAATAATACGGTATTTTAGGGTGTCGAATAATAGTCCCTTCCGTTTGTTAATTTTGATTGTTTTCCAACACCTCGATTATTCCACCCCCCTCCCCTCCACGATTATTCCACCCCCTCCCCTCCACGATTATTCCACCCCCCCCCCCACGATTATTCCCCCGATTATTCCTTCGATAGTTTTTCAACGTCCCAAATATGCTTTAAAGTTAATACGGCCCACCGTAAGTTAATACGGACCACCGTAAGTTAATACGGACCACCGTAAGGTACAGTAAACTACATTTAAGTCAGAGAGCTAGAAACAGAAAATTAAAAAAATGGGAACAAGGATAAAATAAAAGTTTGTCAGTTTGTTTGATATGGAGTAAGTAAGTAAGTAAGTAAGTAAGTAAGTGCTTGTTTGATATGGGTCAGGTAGTAAGTAAATAAGTGATTGTTTAACGTGGTAACCGACAAATTGTCATTTCGAAAATATTTTTTGACAATATTTGACAATATTTCCAGACGGGCCACGGGTCCCGGTGTAGGTTATATTTAAAGCACCCACTTGCGCTACGGATAAGCTGTAGAGATCGAAGACTAGTAAATATTAAACTTTATATTAAACTTTTTTCATTCGGGAGGTAAATTTTCATAAATATTATTGAAGTGTGTACACCCCGTGTAAACTGCAGGGAATTGGTGGGAATTGGAAACAAAATATAAAATATACTCAAATGATTTAAAACTTAGTTATTGAGAATAGACCCAATGAAAGCTGTCAAGTTGAAATGAATTTTGCTAAAAATAGAAAATAAAAAATATTAAACAAGTATCCCTCTGTTTCAAGCTTACACGCGATTATGAAGATGTGTTTATCTCAAACATGTTCAGATCACACTAGATTTTTACTGGTTATATGTTCATAGTTCCAATCATTTTAAACAGAAATCTCATCAATTTCCGTAGACTGTCTCTTCGTTTCGGTAATTCGATATAAAATCACCATGTTGCGCGAATCGAAGAAAAAAACGAAAATTCCCGTAAAGCCTACAACAGACTAAATACAATGTGAACGCAATGAAAAAATAAATTCTGTGGCGGTGTTGGAAAATATTCAGAAAGTTAATAATAAGGGGGATGTGGAACAAAAAGGGGTTGGAAATTTTAAAAAAATAATAATTGCAGAGGTTGGAATAAACGGGTTATGTTTACAAATATGTTACAAGCTAGAAGGAAGGGGTAAAAAAATATTTATAAATTTTTAAAATGGTTAGGTAATTAACAGAAGGCGTGGTGTGGGTAATAGGATATTGGAAACAAAACCAAAAATATCGAAGATGGCATACCCAGTAAACTTCAATCACTCGCCTACGAAATCTTTCTTCATCCAAAATTAATAAACGGGGGGCTGGAATATGCTCCGGCGGTGCGGAATTTAACCGGGGCGCGCTTATTCCAGACACACACAATAGTACAAATTTGCCGATAAGTCGCTAAACTAATAATAACGTTTCGTGTATATTTTAAAATAAAAACTATAAAATATCTACATTTATATATTCTGTAGTAATATTAATTTATAGGTAGATAGGTAGGTTCATATTTTATTTTTAATACCAGAAAAAGCTTTATTCCAAATAACTTTATTTCCAGCTGGTTCACGGGTTGTAATCATAACCACCCCCAACCACTAGGGTTAAGCCCCAGATAGACCAACCACTAGGGTTAAGCCCCAGATAGACCAACCACTAGGGTTAAGCCCCAGATATGGGTACCTATTTACCGACATAATTACGATACGATGAGGTGCTGGGTTGGCGCTACTACTACTGTGAGCCTATTTTTAAAACTCCATAAGCTGGTGATTGGGCAGCCTAACCCTAATTTACTGGTCCAGCATGGAAATCCCACTTATGCAGAGGTAAAGAGATATACCAAGGTCGCGTTATTTGCAAATTATGATGAGTTACTCTGTTAGCTAAAATGTAACTTATAATGAGTGACACGTTTCAAAAGTCATATAGATTTTCACATTGTTATCATTAAAAAAGTGATGTGATTTTTAAACTGATAAAATGTTTTATCATTATGACATTACTAAACATCTAACGTGGGACGTAACTATAAAATTACTTATTAAATTACGTCATAGGGGGTATAATTCTTTTAATGTTAAGTTTTTTCTGGTGTATTACATATTCTTGATTGGAAAAAGGAGTCCACTTTAACTTTGGATAATTGAACACTAAAATTCATTAAAGAAGATTTTTTGAAATAGGCCGTTATTTTTAATGACGTCACCAATATGGACCTAAAAAACTGCAAAATTCATATTTTACCTTCGTAGCAAATCTCTTGAAAATATAGCTTGATATGTGAATACGTATGTTTTTGCTATATTATTTAAGTAAAAGGTACGTATACGTATACGAAAAAAATGAATTATGAATTTTATTTTCATTTTGGGGTCTCAGAGTGGTGGCGTAATACCAAAAAAATCATTTTTTTATCAACAAAAATACACAATTGGGTCACTGGAAGCAAAAACAAAAAGTATGGAAAAAATCTTTTTCGACACACCTGTAATAAAAAACCTGCCGCCCTATATCGGGAAAGTTTCGAAAATAAAATTCTCCTTAATAAGCAGGAAGTTTTATTAAAATCGGCGTTGAGGATAAAACACGTAACACTCTAAACATAACTCGGTAACAAAATGTTCACTTGTGCGTCGATGGTGTAGGTATCCATTGTTTTATCTCGTTCAATTTTAAGGTTTACCACCCCCCGGACTGCCCGGGGGTCAGGAATAATTTTTAGGTTTTTTTGGTGAATGTCCGGGGGCCGGGAATTTTTTTTTGGTGAATGTCCGGGGCTGGGAACAAAGTATTAGTGAACTTTTTATGAAAATTATTAAAAAAAGCCAAAATATAGGCATTTTTATGCGTTTTTAGAAGTTTACTATACTGTCAAGAGTCATGACCATTAATCAAACAAGAGTTTTCGATGGGTGACTGACTATATAGGTTCAAAGTTTACCTCTATGGTCCTCTAACTCCATGTAAAATTAAAAAGAAAGAAAAAATTTCGAGAAAAATAAGATGTTGATTTTAGGCCCAAAATCCCGTTTTCGGCAAATTTAGGACCAGTACCAAAAAACGAGAATTTTTTCAAAAGTCTGACTCTGTCACTTTTTTGCCTTACGGGCCTCTATTACTATGCATAATTTCAGAAAAAGAACAGATTCTGAGAAAAAGCTGTTACAGACGTACAAAAGGATGAACGAATGGACAAACGGAAAATGGTCATTTTATAGGATCGGTTTCGGCGTGTAAGCCTTTGCGTTATAAAATGACCCTTGTCCATTTTTCCAAAAATGATCAAAAAAGGTCAAGCTCTTCTGAACATTTGGAAAATGGAGCATTCTGATTGGTCGAGATAATTTGAGACTTTAAAACAAGAAACAATTTTTTCAGCCACATTGTTTTCACATGGTTATGGAGAATCATACAATATATCAAAAAATATCGTTAGAGCTTATTAGTGCTAATAAACGACAATAAAGTTGTATAAATTGTATGAGTTATTTCTGAAATGTTTTTCATATAACAAAGATGCATACAAATTAATCATTAATTGTACTAACTAAAAAGCTTTTTTTCTTATGTAAAACTTTTTTAACTATCTAAATTTTGTAAATTTTGGTAAAAATCGGTCTTAAATTTATAATGGAAACATTTTAAAAATATATATTTAAAAAACATCTAAAATGTATGTACAATAAATAATTAACAGATTCAGTGGTTATGATCTAATAAGATGCCAAATGTTTAACTAAAGATTCTGAAGATGCTTTACACTATATACTGAAAAATACTTTGAAATGAATTTAATATTTTACCTTGTATATGAAAAGTTCGAGGTCCTCTAAAAATAACTGAAATCTTGCACGGTTTAACAATGAGATATCTCTGTATAATAGTTGTGGTGCCAGGGATTTCCTCGTCAGATTCCTTCATTGTAGAGATGAACTCAAAGAGATATTCTCCGTAGTTTAACATCCTTTTTCCAATTTTAAATTCCGTATCTAAAATAATATAGAAATATATTCCAAGTCCATCACAGAGCATCTCATGATTGGTCTATCAGGCCTGGCATTTTAAGCACCCACACCTTTACACTCCCCTTAAAATCATTAGGTCTGTGAAAAGGCACGCGTCTCGATCTATGAGGTGCGTGGGCATGTCAATAAATATATCAGTTAAAAAGCAAAATGTCAATTTACACATTATTCTTTTTTAATTTGGTGAAATAGGTAGGTCCCTAAATTATCGGCTATAATTATATTATTCATGATTATAATATCATTCCAGGATAAAATATATATTTCACATCACGCGCCTTTAACTAAAATATGACAAATCGAGGTGCACTGCCTCTTTTTTGACTTACAAGCCTGTCTATGCAGATTGGAAAGATTTTCCGTAATTATGTTAATTATTCAATAACATAAAGTCAGTGATCAAGATAAAGAAAACACAAATATATGCGCCAAAATATATCAAAAACACATATGGCTTAAATGTTGTTATTTACTTACTTCGGTATTATATCTATCATCTATAAATCACCTTATTTTATGCATAAAATGTACTCAAGCTTTATTTTTTCTTATAAAATATATTTTATAAAATTTATATATAGATATTTTGCTTGCCTCGAGATATTTTTTTATCATTTGACTATTTTTAGAAAGGCTGTCTGTACCATGCTGCATAGTTTATCGTACAATAACAGGATTCTCGTTTATGACCATACAGAAATTTCGAGCAATAGACATAGATCATAGAGCAGAACGAATTTTGTATATGTATCGATAAAAAACAGGTTATGGGGATCAGACAATTCTTGGCTACAAATTTGAAGCTGAAAACCAGTCCAGCAAGTACCTGTAGATATTATAGACCAGAATTAATGTATTCTATAAAACAAATTTAAACAACATTTAAAATTTGATTTTGTATTTAAAAACGTTTACCAAAATGGACATAAGCCAGTTTAGTTATGATTTGAAGATTTTATAAAAGAAGAACCTGCATGGTTTGAACCTCCCCCCTGATTTTAGGAAAGGGGCTATAATTTTCTTTAAGTATCAATATCCGGGGGCTAAAGGCTTTTGGGATTTTAGGGAGGGGCTAAATTTATGAGAGGGGCTAAATTTTTGGGGGTTCAGGACTGGTCGCCGTTTACCCGCATACTTAATCGAATAATAGGAAAATCAACATTTTCCCTTTAAATGTTTGTATTATCTAGTGTTTGGAAGATATAATGTATATATTTTATGTAATTATGTAAACACTTTAATTTAAAATGGGGGCTACGAAAGTTTTCGTTAGGGGGTGCTAAATTTTAGGGGGCATGAAATTTTAGGGGGGACTATGCCCCCTCTGCAAACCATGACCTGATTAGGGTGGTTACTATGCAGGGTAGTTACTACGTAGGGTGGTTGCTATGCATAGGTTTAGAGGTTTATAAACTTAACTATGTTTCTAACCTTTTAGATATGAAAAACAAACCGCTTACCTATATCTTTTTCAATTACAACCCTCTTGTCATCATCGAGAAGTTGTGAAATGCGAAGTCTGTTAACCACGTCAGCGCTGCGCCTGCTACAGTTCCTCATAACAACAGGCTTAATTAAATATTCTTTGCATCTAACGAAGTTAAAAAATTGCCTCGCTTCTGCTAATGTTTTTCCCATCTCAGAAATTTTGATGTTCGGTTTATCACACGAGAACTCTATTACCCGGACACTTATCGATTTTGAAATGTTTGAAATTATATTTGAAAGAATAGCTGTTACAGTATACACTTTTGGTTTAACGTACTCATGTTTGAAAGAAATAGGGACGCCATTTCTGATAACCGTCTCCTTAAATGTGTGATGTAAATCGGAAGGTATATGTAAATGTCTTCGACCGCAGTAACTCTCTCCATAAATAACCGGTGCTTGATTCACACCAAAGTTAATTTCAAAACAAGGCTCATGCGGTAACTTTAAATCACTTTGCAAAACCAAACGTCCTTTAACATCTTTTAAAATATAATGATCAGCCGCAGCGTTAACAATAATAAATTCAAAATCATCGACAGGTTCCACGACTTTTATATAATCTACTGTCGTAGTCAGCTTACTTACTTGGTTTTCAGAATAAACCAACAACTTGGTGTGTGCACCAGATTCAATGTACTCTGAAACTGAAATATTCTTTAAAATTGTCTTCCCCTGGCTTATACCATCAAGAAAGAATTCAGTAAAAGTTGTGACGCTTTGAGCCTCTTGGTCAGTAATCAAGCAGTTTATAACTCCTGGGTAGAAATATCTGTTTCCTGCTTCAAGTACGCCATCACTTTCTGTATTGTCATAACATTTGACGTTGGGTGGGTTCACCATATCCTGGCAGGTGACAACTGCATATGTATATTTTATGTCTAGTCCATTAGTACATGACACAGAAGTATTGTACACCCCCGCAGAGAGCATATGCTCGCTCACAACCATTCTACTGCCGTCACCTTCACTTATAATGGATTCAGTATAAGCAACCCGGTCTTGACGGTCAATATAAAACGTGCAAGTTACGTCATTTGCAGACTCGACCTCCGTAATCATCGAGAACGGAGCGCAATTTGAATAGGTGTCATTGAGTATTAAATTTGTAATCGGTGCACCGATAACGATGTAAGCATCAAAAGAAATACTTGCATTCGACATCATGTTTATTGCTGTTATGATAATTTGATAAGATTCAAAAAAAGAGTTAAGATATTTAAACTCAACAACTTTTTCACTTGTGTTCAAAAAATTCCCATCGCCAAAACTAATGTGGTATATAGTGTTATTAGTAGTATTTGTATGATATATTTTTAATAAAACTGTTTCATTAAGTAAAACTGTATCGCTCTCCAATATCACCCCGTCAACATTTCTGTACAATTTTGCGGTTAGATTTTGTATTACACCGTCAATGTGTAACTGTTTCCATTTTTGACATATATGAAGTCTATATTGCAGTTGTACATAGACGTCTAACGAGCCGAAAATGTACTCCTTTGTTACAAACCATCCACGAATTCCAATAGAATTATTATTTCGACTGTAAATCTTTTTTGACTCTATTACATTGTTGTTAATGACAATGTTTACGGACACACTTGGTTGTGTGATATGTTGGTAATAAATAAGAATATGTGGTTCTGGTTCCTCGACGAACTCAATCTCTACTGCAGAGCAATTATCATCAATGACCAATTCAGCACCGCACGCCCCGATAAGTACATCGGCAGTTAAATTGTATACGTACCATTCTGAAGGTGCAGTGTCTGAAAATAATAAAAACCATTTTTTTATATAACTCGCTTATCTAAAACTTGAATGGTATTGGCAATTAT
This sequence comes from Lepidozona retiporosa, assembly GCA_032360285.1. NCBI lineage: Eukaryota > Metazoa > Mollusca > Polyplacophora > Chitonida > Ischnochitonidae > Lepidozona > Lepidozona retiporosa. The sequence goes on along the minus strand of JAUOBW010205554.1, from coordinate 2,486 downwards.
AATTATTATATGTAAAATTCCCAAAAATCGAAAACTCAATATCATCATTGAAAAGCTTGCTTTTAATAAATTTTATATTTTATTTTTTATTTTTATTATATTTATGAATAGGCATCTACGTATCAGCAATAGACGGATAAAAATGTTTACATTTTTTAGCTGCAATGCAAGAGTCTCTCCATTTTTACAGCATACCTACTAGATTTCAATCATTCTATTGAATTTAAGGAGGCTTGGTAGATATTAAGCAGTTGGGGCCTCAAACAGAAGAGATAAAGGAACCAATCATAGCTTTTAACTGATTCCATCATTAAGGAAATTCTCGAAAAATGGGTTTAAATTTAATTATAGCATTATAACGGGAATTATGGAGAAAGAAATTTTTGTATTAATTACTCGTGGTTTATTTTTTGGTATACCCAGGTCACACCTAGGTATTATACTGGGCTGCAAGTACATATATCTCCTAAAATCCTAAAGTCTGGGAAAATTTTGCCTGGGGTGTTAAATAAAGGGAAATAAGCGCTATATAAAAGCTGCTGTAACTGTTATAAGTCTATGTTTTTGCTATTCAACCTCTTTTTTAAAAGTTTAATATAGCCTACATATTTATTTGTAAAAAAAGTTGTAGATGCGCAAATTTGACTTTTCTACGGGGGAAGATTTCCACATCTACTCGCCGCAAATTTAGCTGATATCCGATAGGGCTCATATCCGAAGTCTTACGAAATCCAGAAATCCAAGAAAATTAATCCTGCTTATTAGCCCAGAAACCTTGCTAGAATGTCGCATGGTTTAAACTTTTTTTTGTGAGGGATGGCTAATTTTTGAAGGGGTGTCAAAACCGTTCGCATGGTTTAAACCCCCTGATTTTAGGGGGGACTAGAATTTTGTTTTTGTTTCAAAATCTGGTGGCTGTAGATATTTAGGAATTGAGCGGGGGCGGCTCAATATGTAGGGGGTCGAAACCAGTCACCTTTTACCCAAATATCTTTAGACTCCGCAATGACCCCTTTGCAAACCTAATGACCGCTCTCCCTAAAATAAATACTTAAATAACCGCATTTGTTTTTGTTCTATTCATTATACTAGTGCTTTGTTTTTTTTTAAATAAAAATTCTGAAATCAAATACGGTAAAATTCCGGATATAAGCCCATGGGCTTATATTCGAATATGATGGGTGTTAATGCAGAGATGACTACGTGATCCGACGATAAGATCGCTAAATTTATTCAATAAATAAGCTTACAAAACATAAAATTACTCTTGATACATTTATAACAAAAATTCACATAAGGAAAAATAATCGTACTCGACAAAAATTGTGATATATAGAATTATCTAGAATATGAGAAATATCGGCAAATAAAGAGGGTCTACGTGAATACGAGAAAGAGACGAGGATATGGACGTCCAAACACCTAGGGAACAAGGCAAACATGCGACATATTCTTGGCGAGATTTTACTGCAAGCGAACTAGAATGAACTAAATTACAGCATGATTTCCCGCCAAATATAGGTCGCATGAATGATACCAAAATGAGACACGGGGGCGAGCGGGATAGATGGCCAAGGGAAAACGGGTGCGTGTGCAGCCAAGAAATATCCAAATCTGGGTTAATACTGGAAACAAATATATGCACCACGTGGGCGAAATATCGGGTACAGTATAGATCCAGGTAGAGATATCTCTCGAAACGAGTAAGTGTAGGAAAGTGGACATGGGACATGAACAAATATACGATAAATATCTAAGGTAGGCTTATACTGAAAACAAGCAGAAATCCACATGAGTGGGATGAAACGTACAGTATAAACCCCTGCAAAAATATTATTCGCACATATGATGTGAGACACATATGAGACGATGGGTGAGCAAGGACATGGGGGAGTGGATATATACGCAAAAATATCTAAATCTAGGTTTATACTGTAAACTTAATGCACACCTTACAGGCGACAGGAAGGGTACGTTATAAATCCAGAAGAATATATTTTTCGTACAATGAGGCAAAGCCAGAAGTCCAAAAATGAAACTAAGGATGAAGGACATGGGTAGGGGCGAAAACTCAGAATTAAATAAACGAAAGACATTCGTTTCAACCGCTTGCCGGAACTGAACTGAGTGACTACCAAAGAGGTAAAACGAGTGACAAGCAGTATAACGATGTAAATCACCTATTTAAATAACATGCGGATATGCAAAAAGTGGGGAGTAACAAAAGAAATTCCATGTGTAAATGCAACCATAAATAATATTACTACGCACTGGAAAACAGTAATATGTCGTGGGAAATTCTCTGCAATAAACCAAAATCTCGTAAACGTAAATAATCGTAAAACCAGTAAAACAAACTCAACAAAATAATTTTAAACTCTCTCAATCTAGCATATAGGCGTATCAAATTCTAATCATCACTACATTACGACACGTAATGATTCTCTAGAAATGAAGATAATTGCGATGCAATGTAAAATATAATA